>JAVKPL010000913.1:0-15820 GCA_032173675.1 Gastrolobium villosum
TGTAGCAGTAATTTGCTTTCTCAGCGATAAATGCAGTTTTTTCCTGGTCATCAGGATGTAATGGGATTTGGTTGTAACCAGAGTACGCGTCCATAAAGGACAGCATCCGGAACCCAGACGAGCTGTCGACCAATTGATCAATGTTCGGCATTGGGTATGCATCCTTAGGACATACCTTATTTAGGTCTGTGTAGTCCGTGCACACTCGCCATTTCCCGCTTGGCTTCTTAACCATAACCACATTAGATAACCAAGTCGTATATTGTATCTCTCGAATGAATCCTGCTTCTAGCAGTTCTTTCACATGATCTTCCAAGACTTGACGTCGCTCCGAGCTGAGATTTCGCTTCTTTTGGGCTACTGGCTTTGATCCCGGATATACAGAAAGTTTGTGGCAACAAAAGCTCGGGTCAACCCCGGGGATGTCAGATGACCTCCACGCGAAGACATCGTGGTTACGACCAAGGCACGCAACCAGGCTCCGTTTGTCGTCTGGTTCCAAGTCTTTGCCAATTTTAGTGACCTGTCCCGGTTCTCCAATATTTATTGTCTCCAGTTCACCTTCCGGCTCTGGTCGCGGCATCTGCTCCTCGTCTCGCATATCGAAGTCGACCATGTGAACCGACCTGTGTGGAGGGGGTTTGTTACCAGGCTGACTGATTCCAGTAGAAGTACTAGGATCCCTCGTCACCATTCGAACAGATCTGAAATAGCAGTCCCGAGATTCTTTCTGGTCTCCAGCTATAGTGAGCACCGTACCCTGTTTGGAGATCATTTTGAGCTTTTGGTGCTTGGTTGAGACCAACATATCCCAATCATGGATGGTCGGCCTCCCCAGGATCATATTGTATTCAGAAGGGAAGTCGGCCACGATGAACCTCACCCTTTCAGATCTGTATGCCTCCTTGGTGCCCAATGTCAACCGCAAATCAATGTACCCTTTGGGTATGGTGTCTTGCCCATTAAACGCGATTAAGGCTGTGTTACAGGGCCTGAGATCTTCTTCGTCGAGGTTCATCTTTTTAAAGGCTTGCCAAAGAATGACGTCAGCGCAACTCCCATTATCCAAGAAGATTTTCTTGACCCTGCAGTTCACCAACGTCCCAGTGATGACCAACCCGTCTACGTGGCCTGGTATCACGTCGTCCAATTCCTTCCTTGTGAAATATAGTAACGGCGGTTCTGGCTCTTCTTCTTTGAACTTAGGACGCTCTCTGATGGAGAGCACCTCCCTGAGGTACTTTCGCCGGGCATTCATAGTATCGCCGCCTCCACCAAACGCGCCACTGATAACATTACATTCGAATTCCGGCTCCTGGAATTCTTCATCATCGCGAGCTTGCTTGTTGCCGCGATTCTCGTCTTTAAATTTTTTATTATCATTAGACTGATTGACAAACTTGCCTCCTCTCCTCTTCCGATTTCTCCATCCCTGAGTGCGGATGAGGTATTGACGCAATTTTCCTTCTCGGATATATTTTTCAATGGCATCCCGAAGGTCCCAACACTCATCTGTGGAATGTCCTGGGCCGTCATGGAATGCACAGTACCGTGATTGGTCCAGGCCGGCTGGATGCTGTAATGGCCGGGGTTTTTCAACTGTCTTCATTTCGGTGGAGGCCACCTCGCGCCAAATCTGCGATCGAGGAGCATTCAGTGGGGCATATTTCTCATACCGCCCTCGAGTTGGGAACCGCTCTTCTGGCTTTTTTCCCCGCAAATCTCCTGGCTTTCTGGGCCCCTGTTTATCTGATTGACCCGGATGATGTTTCTGGTCAACATTCTCCAGTTCCATCTGTTCGAGTTCTAAGTACTTCTTAGAACGCGTGTTGAATTCGACTAAGGTCCGGGGTGGGTCCTTATAGATCGACTTGGCTAGTCTAGAGGTTCCATGTAGCCCGGCGATCACCAGATGTAAATGAACATTTTCGGATAATCCAGGCACTTGGAGGGCAGCAAGTTTGAACCGATCTAGGTACCTTTGCAGTGTTTCTCCGGATTGCTGTTTAATTTTGCCCAAGGCAAACTCTGATTTTGGCTGTTTCTTGCTGGTGGCAAAGTTCAACAAGAATCGTCCCCCGAATTCTTCGAAAGAGCGAATGGACCCCGCCGGTAAGGATGAAAACCATGTTTGTGCCGCCCCAGTTAATGTTGTTGCAAAGAGCCTAGTAATCAAAGGCTCTTCGATGCCTTTGATATACATAGTCGTGTCAAACGCATCCAGATGCACCTGCGGATCTTGGGTGCCATCATATTTGATCAGTTCGGATAGGTTTAAGTTGTCTGGATAGGGAGCCTCCACTATTTCATTTGAGAAGGGGCTGTCATTGTACAACCCCCTGTTGTATTTCCTTCTGTATATTCCGGCAACGTTATCCGGGCTGCGTTGTGGGGGTCGGTGTGTTGCAGCCGCGTCGCCATTTGCTTGCATATCTTGTGCACCCAAATGCCTAGGCATCCGAGGCGTCTGGTTAAGACCCAGATTTCCTTGCCCCCCTTGCCGTGGTCCTTGCAAGCCGAATCTCGGTACCCCCATTACTGAATTTGGGTTTACGGGGATACCGGTAGGGGCAGGCTCCACTGGTTGCCGATCTTCTATGCGAGGGCTTGAACGGCGTAGATCTGTGACTACGCGATCAACAGCTCTGACCGGATCTGGGTTAGTCATCTGCCGGATCCGGGCCTCTAGTTCGTGGATCTGCCTCGCATCCGCTTGTCTCTGCAGCTCGCTCCGGCGTTCCCACTCCTCAATCCGGCGCAGGAGGGCATCCATGGCCAGATTCGGGCCTTGTCGGCCAGGTTCATCGATGGGCTGCAACCCCTGCATATAAGGTGCATCAGGGTTGCAGGCTGGAGTGGATGCTGAGTCAGAGTGCACTTCACTGATGTGCACGGCATCTGGATCTGGATCTGCAGGCTGGAGTGCTGCTTCCCGATCCTCCTCCTGATTGGACGTCAAAGGCGGACGGAAGCCACTCCTTGTGGTTCTCACCATCGCTCCTTTTGGTAATTTTAGGGTTCGGTTCCCACAGACGGCGCCAATGTTATGCCTGTTGGCAGATGTGTCCAACGTAGGTTGGATGATTGATCTTGGATACGGGTGTTTCTCTCTAGATGCCTATAGATTAGGTATCTGGGAGGAACGTGGATCACTGACACTAACCTAGGCGTATGCCTTCAAGGTGTGTGTGTGATCTATAGTGTTTGGGATCAGAAATTGTGTACCTTACTGCTCTGCTTACCTGCCTTATATAGCCCGGCTCTAGGGTTTGGTGGCTGGGCCGAGGTGCAGCGTGGACTTTGGGCCGAGGTGCAGAGTGGGCCTAGGTCCAGCCCATAACACTGTTAATCTTTGCGCGCTGCAAGACATATCTACAGATTGCAATAAACTAGGCATTCTTGTGGAAGAAGCAGAGCTTGCAGAATCTCAACAACGCTTTTCTAGGGAACCGGGATGGTAGTTTATTTTTTTCCAAAAAAAAAAACATTTCAATCCTTATACTAAACAATATAGATATCATAATTCATAGACTTACTCTTGAGATGAGTGAATTCCTACTCAAAATCTTTCTTTCTTTTTCAAAATTAATTAGGCAACATCATTATATATATATATATATATATATATATATATATATATATATATATAAAGAAGGTTATAGTTACAACTTTTTTTTATACCCTCTTGCAACCATATCTTATCACCGTTGATTTCCGCCAATCAACGGTTATCATTTATTATGAATTAATAATTAATTAATGAGTTTAATTTGAGAAAATGATTACCGTTGATTGGCGGAAATCAATGGTGATAAGATATGTTTGTGAAAGGTTGTAAAAAAACAAGTTGTAAGTATAACTTCCTATATATATATATATGTATATATACATATATATATATATATATATATATATATAAACAAAATTATCATGTTATCTGGATTGTTAATTATGCATTAATTCATGTAAAAATTTGACAATCAACATATGTTATGTGTTAAAAGAACCTTGGGATATACCACCTCAAAGTGTGGGAGTGCCCAAGGTCTTATAAGCTCCATATTAGTTGCACATACAACTAATGTGTGACTATATATCTCAACACGTCCCCTCACACGAGAGCCCATTGGGCTTGAAGAGTTGATGATACAACAGGTCAAACCTACATGTGCTAAGAGAGTTCACAAGAAAAAGTGGGGGACGGCGAGACTTTGATACCATGTTAAAGAACCTTGGGATACACCACCCCAAAAGCTAGCTCAAAGGGTGGGAGTGCCCAAGGTCTTATAAACTCCACATTAATTGTACATACAACCAATGTGGAACTATATATCTCAACATTATGGGCTTTTTTACATCTAATAGCTGAGTGAATTACATTATTATAGTTAATCTTAATTTTCTCTACAAGACACATCTACATTTTGTAATAATCTAGGTGTTCTTGAGGAAGAAGTAGAGCTTGCAAAATCAGGAGTACGCTTTTCTTCGGAACTAGATGGAAATATTTTTAATTTTTTATTTATTTTGATTCCGGTTATACTTACTATTAACATATAAAACAAGGGATTTATTACTCTTATGTTACATAAAATATAATTTATCTCCTACACACACAAATTCAAGATGGGTCTTACTTTACTTTTTCTCTCTTCTCCTAAAAATGGACCCCACCTGCACCAATGAGTATGTAGGAGATAATACCTTCCTTCTACCACATAAGAAAACTATTACCCATAAAACAATCAATTGAATTCAAAAACTTAAACATGTGGGTGAAATTTCATCAATAATTTTATATTATATGTTATAATAGAGTATGGCTATATTGACAAACTTTTTTTTACAAACTTAGAAACTAGACTATGTCTGACCGACAATACTCTACTCAATAGTGTATTACTGGTCAGACATAGTATAGTTTGTAAACAAAAAATTTGTAAATATAACATTTCCCCGTTATAATATATATATATATTATATCCCTTATATTCGGTATCAAGTAATTAATTATATTATTTTTTTGGGAAAAGTGTATATCATTTTGAAGGACACAAAGTTGTGTCATTTTAAGTAGGGTTGGTAAAACGAGCCAACCCGACCCAACCCGCATTCAACTCGAAAAAAATGAGCCAGGTTAGGGTTGGCTCGAAAAAATGGAAAAATAAAATAAAATTCCATTGATGGTGTAACTTCTAAATTTTTTTCCTAAATTATTAATTCATTAATACAAAGACATTATACAGATAAATCATAGAAAATTCCTTTTTGCATTTGGACTTGGACTTATTGGCAGTTGGCATCACATATCACATTCACACTGTTACATATACTATAAAAAAGGTCCTTAATGCACGATTTTGAACTTATTGGTAGCTGCAGGGTATTTTTGTTTGAGTCTTTGGAATTGGGATTTTAGGTTTTAGCTTTCCACTTTGAGATAGGTTATACTTACAACTTTTTTTTACAACCTCTTACAACCATATCTTAATATCGTTGATTTCCGCCAATCAACGGTTATGATTTTCGCAAATTAAATTCATTAATTAATTATTAATTCACAATAAATGATAACCGTTGATTGGCGGAAATCAACGGTGTTAAGGAATGGTTATAAGAGGTTGTAAAAAAAAATTGTAAGTATAACATTCCCCTTCCACTTTACCTTCATTAATTTTTATACTTTTATATTTAAAAAAAATCATAACCCGCGAGCCAACTCGTTTGACCCGTGGGTTGGCTCGGTTTTTCTCGAGCTGAAACGAGTCGGGCTGACTCGAGTTACTAATTCATTTTCCCTAATACAACCCGGCTCATTTTAGCCTAGTTACGAGTCAATCCAATGGGTTGGTTCATTTTTGTCGAACCTTTAAGTGAGAGAAAAAAATAAATCATGGGAGAGAGAGTGAGTGGAAAAAGTTTTAAATATGTGGGTCCCACCTCTTTGTGAGGGTGAAAGGATATAAGGTGTGTCATTTAAAATGATAAAAAATTTTCACTATTTTTTATTGAGACATGATCCGTTTACAAATTTTTTGGAATTTTTTTACAAATTACACTATATCCTCCCGGGAGAATATAGTGTAGTTTGTAAAAGTTTGTATTCTCCCGGAAGAATATAGTGTAGTTTGTAAGAGTTTGTAAACAGACAAATTTGTAAATATAATTTATCGCTTCTTTATTATCAATTTTATTACGTTGGATGAAATGTGATTACATGAGATGTGCAGGAACATGGAAAAGGGATATGTATATGGCAGCCACATCAGGGGATTGGGTTGAGGCTACGAGGTATGATAAAAAACATCCAAACTGGGAATGTTGTCCTTTGAGTGGTGGTGGAGACACAGCCCTTCATGTTGCAGTGAGCATGGAACAATTCACTTTTGTAACAAAGTTGGTGGAACGTATGAGCTTGCATGACTTGGAAATTCGCAACGCAGATGGGAATACAGCCTTCTGTATGGCTGCTATTTCAGGAAACGTGAAAATTGCTACAATTCTATTTCACAAGAACCCAACGTTGGTATGGATTAGAGGCCATAAAGACATGTTACCAATTCAATTGGCATCTTCTGCTGGACACTCTCATATGGTGAAATTTTTATTTGAAAAGCCTCCGCAAGACATGCACTTTCATCTACCCTTCCAAGACGTAGTCATGCTCTTTTTCTTTACCATTACAAATAACATTTTCAGTAAGTTGGCCCCTATATATATATATATATATATATATATATATATATATATATATATATATATATATATATATATATGGGTTTTATGTTTATTATGTTGTAGGAAAAGTGATTGTGTAATGTTATAGAGATTCGTTTTGCGTGCCATATTTTTTTCTTTTATTTTAAAATGTGTGGGCCCCATAAAATGTTGTGTGTGTAGGAAAGTTTGTTGTGTTATGTTAAAGGAAGAAATGAAAACCCTATATATATATATATATATATATATATATATATATATATATATATGGGAAAACTTTTTCTCATGTTGCATGAGAATTCAACTCTCATTTTAGTGACCCTTCGATTTGCGTGCAAAGCTTTTCTTTTTCTTTTTTTAATAAATATGGGGCCCACTACTAGTTGAGTCACAACATGAGAATTGAATTCTCATGCAACATGAGAAAATCAAATCCCTATATATATGGATTTATAATTCTCATGTTGAAGGAGAATTGAAATCTCATGTTGTAAAGATAAAAAGCATGTGGGACCCATGTGTTAGAAAAAATTATATGTAGGACCAATGTCAGCACGGAAATCGAAGGGTGTGTAGGAAAATTTGAATTCTGATGTTGAATGAGAATTATAAAACCCATATATATATTTTTTTGATGCATAAATACTTTTTTTTGGAAATTATTAAATTGGAATTGATTTAATTGATTACTATTAGTTTCTAATATAATGGAATTCCAAATATAAAACCAATTCAATTAAAACCAAATGATATTATTTCTGTCTTTATTTTTTTATTTTTGGTAGATGGAAGGGGCATTCTATTTTTGTAAATTAAAAAAATACATAATGTTACTTTTGTATTTAAAACTATTTGTTAGGTACGAGGTAGACCGTATTGCTATACCGGATGGTATGCGCTCAGAGATGATGTATATGCCCAACTTACTAGGCTATATGCCGAGGTCCCAATCACTGCGCACCAGCAATAGGCTTTATAACCAGGGGGTGTTGTGTGTGCACAATGAGTGGAATAAGCTAGGCGATTCAGAGGTGTGTACCTGAGATGTCTAGGTTCTTATTTATAGAGGTACCTGGCTCGGCTGCTGAGCTCCATTGTTGAGATTTCGTCCGACTTGGTCGGCCTCAACGGGCATGTTTGGGTCAGTTGGGATTTTGCCATATCCCCCATCCGAGATATTCTCGGAAGGCGGTTGACTGAGCTTCATCCGTAACAGTTGCCCCCCAGCTCGGTATTCGGAAAGTCGGAATGCCGAGATTCTCTGGTTTAATTAGCCGTTCTTCATCTTGCCACTTATTCCACGTGTAAACTATGTCGGAGGTCGTAACTCTTCGAACCTTGTTATGATTTTCGATCAGATTTGTGAGGTCAGTGGATTTTAAATGTCAGAACCCTTGATATGACCTTTCAGCTTTCTGACCTTTCGTCTTATTACCACTTTCTGTCCTTTCGTCTTACTCCTGCAGTGACGGTTATAACAGGACATGTGTACTCCCTTTACTGGCAGTTCCGCGCATTGGGAAGGAAAACTACTCTGAGCCTAGAGTAGGCCATGATTGTGATCATTAACTGCAGGTAGGCAGCGCAGGTGGTGCAGGACGTGCAGGGTGTGCAGGGCGGCGAAAATCCTCTTTTGCCCCTGATGCTTCAGACGTTTGGGAGACCACCCTTTGGTCTTCCACCCCCTCAGCCCTATAAATTCGCCTCAGTTCATTACCACCTCCCCTTTCCTGTTCTCACGCGTCTCCTAGGGATGGGTTTTCTGCATATTCCTCCTGTTTGTCCCAGTATTCTTCGTTCACATTTCTTCTACCCAGTTTTGCACCAGGTAATTTTCTCTCTCTCTTGTAGATTTCTGTTTTTTTGTTCGTTTTCTAGCTGGTAAGGAGTGTTTCTTGTCTTACCCGCCCTTTAAGTGGGTAATGGACACTCCTGGTAGTTCTAGTGGCCGAAATGATAGTGGAGAGGTATCTGAGGAGATGATAGGTAGGTTGCCACGATCCGTTCAGTACTGGTTTTATGGTAGGGAGTATACTGAAGAGGAGAGGCTTGAGCAGCTTCTCCGAAGTCACCGAGGAGGTCGTCAGACCTCCAGAGGTGCTCGTGGTAGGAGAGGTAGAGGTCGGAGGGGACGCAGGGGTGAACACCCCCAACCATCTTTTACTAGAGGTGCGTCCTCCTCGATTCCTCAGGCTTCAACTTCTGGACCGAGTTTCTTTTCCGAGCCAGTTCCCTTGTCTTATATTCTTCCTCCTCCACCGTTTGGGCAAGGTTCGGGGTCTGTTTTAGATCGGATCCCACCTTTCCCATTAAGTAATAGTTCTTCCAGCATTTCTTCATCCGAGCTAGGTTTTCCCAAATCGGAAATCCCTTCCGCTTTTGATGACTCGGCATCCAGTCAGGTGCCCTTCGTCGATCTCCTTAGTAGTTCTGACGACTCTATCCCTTTTTCTTGGAGTCCAGGCCCGTTACCATCTGATTTAGATGATTCTGGGTCAAGTCAGGTTGATTATATTTCTGATCCGACTCCTTCGTGTTCCAGGGACCTGGCAATGGACAGTTCTGATGTCAATGAATGGGTTCTTCTAGAAATCCTTCATATGCGGTCAGTAATGACTCCAGCCGACGTCTCCCAGCTTCCTCTTGGGAATCCTGAGGGGGTCGACCTTCTTCCACAGGGTGATTTTCCGGTATGCGCAGGCCCCATATCAGATGAGCCCTGCTTCTTCTTTTTCTACCGGGATCTGGTCACAAAGGTCGGAATTCGGCTTCCGTTCACAGACTTCCAAATGGCCGTGCTGCGTCGGATCCGAGTAGCGCCTTCCCAACTTCACCCAAACTCGTGGGCTTTTGTCCGTGGTTTTGAGCAATTGTGCTCTTACCTCTTCCTTCCTTGTACAGTCCCCCTCTTTTATTTCTTTTTTGATGTCTATACGGCTCAGAGTGGTGCCGAGTTAAAAGAGAGGAAAGGGTGGGTTACCTACCGAGGTACCCCTGGTAGGGGACTTTTCATTCCTTACTCTCAGTCCTTTAAGGGCTTTAAGAATGCCTACTTTAAAGTGGCTTCTCGCCCTGATTCCCTCCCCTGGTTTGGCAAGGAGCTGCTGGATGATGGGAACCTAGTTTGCCACTTCGAGTTGTATTGGACGCGAAAACACTACCGACGTCGTCCAAAACACTACGCCACTCCCTTGTCCGCGCTTTCCAAAGCTGAGAAATTCGCGGTGCGGATTTTAATCGAGTATACTGACGATTATGGCGTCATCGACTTAAGTCGGATAGTAAATAAGTTTGGAGATGATGCTATTTATGAGTTTGGTATGTATGCCAAGTTTTTTATTTATTTTTGACAATATTCTCTTTTTGGTGCTTTCGATGATTACTCCCGCGCCGCTTCCTTTAGAATTTGAGGATCCGTCCACATACACGGTCCAGATATCCTCTTCCGACTTCTCCTGTTCATTGCCCGGGGTGAGCTCCAAGATGAAGTCGGCAAGTGCCTGTGACTTTATTGCTGGTCGAGGTTCGTACGTTAAATCAAACTCGGATAGCTCGACAGCCCAATTAATCATCCTTCCTGCCAGGTCAGGCTTATGTAGTATATGCCTGATAGGCTGGTTTGTCCGCACTATGATCCGGTGGCTTTGGAAGTAAGGTCGGAGCCTTCTTGCCGTTGTCAGTAAAGCGAATGCCACTTTTTCTAGCTTCTGGTATCGGAGTTCTGGTCCCTGCAGTGTACGTCCAACGAAATAGATTGGGTGCTGGTGATTATCCGTTTCCCGGACTAAGACGGCGCTGATAGCTTCCTCACCCACAGACAGGTACAGGACCAGCGTCTCTCCGGGCTCTGGTTTTGTTAGTACGGGAGGGGTAGCCAAGCAAACTTTGATGTTGTCGAATGCCTTTTTGCACTCTTCCCCCCAACCAAATTCTGCCTCCTTCTTGAGGAGCTTAAAGAACGGCAGTGCCTTCTCTGCTGATTTTGGGAGGAATCTGGTCAAGGCGGCAAGGCGGCCTGTAAGTTGCTGGACCTCCCTTTTATTTTGTGGCTGCTTCATTTCCAATACCGCCCTGCATTTGTCGGGATTTGCCTCGATTCCTCGGTTTGTAAGCATGAACCCCAGGAATTTCCCAGCTGGTACTCCAAATGCGCATTTGGCTGGGTTCAGCCTGATCTTCCGAGCTCTTAATTGCTCGAAAGTTTCACCGAGGTCAGCGATGTGCGCTGAAGTGCTTATTGACTTGACGATCATGTCGTCAATGTAGACCTCCATGTTTCTTCCGATCTGAGTCTGGAAGACTCGGTTCATCATCCTTTGATAAGTGGCCCCAGCATTTTTGAGGCCAAATGGCATAACATTATAACAGAAATTTCCTTTTTCCGAAATAAAAGCCGTCTTATCATGGTCATCCGGGTGAAGGGGAATTTGATTATACCCTGAGTACGCGTCCATAAATGAAAGCAACTGGAAGCCAGATGAGTTGTCCACTAGTTGGTCGATATTGGGCAAAGGGTAGGAATCCTTTGGGCAGACCTTGTTCAGGTCTGTGTAATCGACACAAATTCTCCATTTTCCGCTTGGTTTTTTGACCATTACTACATTTGACAGCCAGGTAGTATACTGTATTTCACGAATGAATCCGGCCTCCAAGAGCTCGTCCACATGTTCGTTTAGAGCCTGGCGTCTGTCTATCCCAATCTTTCTTTTCTTTTGGGATACCGGCTTTGCTCCCGGATACATCGATAGCCTGTGGCAGCAAAAGGCTGGATCAATCCCAGGAATCTCGGAGGCCTTCCAAGCAAATACGTCGGAATTGGTCTTTAGGAATTCTACGAGTTCGTTTTGAAACTCTAGCTCCAGAGACTTTCCGACCTTGGTGTAGCCTTGGCCATCACCGCGGATCTCGACTTCTTGTAATTCGCCCTCAGGTTGTGGTCGAGGCGATTGAAGCTCCTCTCGCATGTCGAGCTCGACTAGGTTGACCTCTCTGTTGGTTGATCTGAAAACTCGGTGGCTTGATCCTTCCCCCCTTGTCCGGGGAGGAGATGCCGGATCCCCGTGATGGGACCGAATTATCTCATAATAGCACTCCCTTGACTCTCTTTGATCTCCAGGAATTGTGATTATTTCAAGGTTGGGCCCTGGCATTTTCATGAGTTGGTGCTTGGTGGATATCATCATGTCCCAATCGTGAATAGTGGGACGACCAATGATTACGTTATAAGAGGAGGAGGTGTCCACTACCACAAACCGAACTCTCTCCGAACGGAAGGAATCCTTCGTGCCGAGGGTCAGTTTGAGGTCGATATAGCCTTTTGGTGGAGATGGGTATCCGTTGAAGCCAAGGAGCTCGGTGACACATGGCTTTAGGTCCTTTTCATCCAAATTCATCCTCTTGAAGGCGTCCCAGAGGATTATATCTACACAGCTTCCGTGGTCAAGGAAGATCCTCCTGACTCGACAATTGACTAGCACTCCAGTGACTACCAATCCGTCAGTATGTCCTGGCACGACCCTTGCCAGCTCTGCTCTGGTGAAGTATATCGGAGGGGGTTCGGGTCCATCGAAGTTTGGCTTAAAAGTTGGCCGGTCTCTAATGGACATGACCTCTTTTAAGTATTTCCTTCGGGCGTTGGCCGAGTCTCCTCCGCCACCCAATCCTCCACTGATCACATTGCATTCAAATTCTGCTTCAGGAAAAGTCTCCATTCTGTCGTCGACTTCCTTGCCCTTGGCGTTGCGGTCTGTCCTCTGGTCTCTTTTGTCTCCCCGCCTCGGACTTCGGCTTTGGCTTCGGCTTCGGCTTTTCTGTCTGGGTTTGTTGTTCTTCTTACCTTGCGTACGAATTATGTACTGTTTTAACTTTCCTTCTCTGACGTGTTTTTCAATCACGTCTCGAAGGTCCCAGCAGTCATCCGTGATGTGGCCGTTTTGGTCGTGGAAGGCGCAATATTTGCTTTTGTCCAACCCGCTCTTTGCCCTAAGGGGGCGAGGTCGGTCGACGTTTCTCATCTCGGTCTGGGCTACTTCTCGCCAGATCCTGGATCTGGGCACGTTTAATGGTGTATAGTCCTCAAACTTCGTTCTGGGAGAACGATCTTCCGGTTTCTTCTCGCGAGTGTCGTTCCCTTTTTTGGACCCCTTGTGGTCCCGATCTCTACCGTTCTTCTTATTTGGGCTTCTTCTGGACGGGCTCCTCCCACGAGAGTCGACGTATGCCTGCTGCATATCCTCCACGTCGATGTATTTGTCGGATCTACGTCGGAATTCTTCGAGGTCGTTGACCAGGTTCTTGTAGATCGACCTTGCGAGGGGGGAGTCGCCATCTAATCCAGAAATGATTAGATGGAGGTGCACAGCTTCAGTGAGACCGCGGACCTTCAGTGCTGCATCTTTGAACCTATCAAGGTATTTTCTTAATGATTCATTGTCTTTCTGACGAATTCTCCCCAGCGCGTAGGCCGGCATGGGATGCACCTTGCTGGTTGCAAAGTTAAAGCGGAAAGTTCGCGCTAAATCTTCGAACGAGTCAATTGAGTTTTTGGGCAACCTGGTGATCCAGGTCATTGCCTGTCCCGTTAGGGTTGTTGCGAAAATTCTGGCCTTGATGGGTCCTGTAATCCCATTAAACAGCATTTCGGTTTTGAAAGCCTCCAAGTGGGCTTCTGGGTCCTGGCTCCCATCATAGGGAGGTATTCTGGTGCTCTTGAACCTTGGGGGGATGGCCAGGTTCATTAATCTTTCCGTAAACGGGCTGTCATTAGCTTCATCGTCGTTCAGATAATTTTGGTTGTTGACGGCGATGTTCTGGCCTCCTACCTCTTGCTGATTGCCGAGGTGTTGAGATAGGGTTTCCAGGACGTTGACTTCAGGAGCGGACGTGTTATGAGGTTGGGAGGCTCCATTACCAGCAGTAGCATTTCCACCCAGATTTTGGTGCTGGTTCCCTCCGTCCTGAGCCTGTGGCCCGCTTCCGGTTCCACCTTGAGCAGTCCGGTTTCGTAGTTCAGCCTCCAGCGTGGCCATTCTCTCAGCATCTAGTCGTTGTTGTGTTAGGAATCGGTTTTCCATTTCCTGCATCCGCTGGAGGATTGCTCCCATTGCCATTGAAGTTACATTCGGTGGCTCGGGTTGACGATTCACAGTCGTTGTGTTTCCAATCGGTGGTCTAGGAGGCGGCCTCTGTGATCCGACCTCTTCGACTTGCACGTCCACCAAAACCGGGCTAGCTGAGGCCTGGAGCTGCTCCAAACCAGACATTTGGGATGGCCCCTGAGCATTGCCCGACGTGGATCTTGTGTTGGTCATGGTGTTATGGGAATCGAAATTTACCGAGTTCCCACAGACGGCGCCAATGTTAGGTCCGAGGTAGACCGTATTGCTATACCTGATGGTATGCGCTCAGAGATGATGTATATGCCCAACTTACTAGGCTATATGCCGAGGTCCCAATCACTGCGCACCAGCAATAGGCTTTATAACCAGGGGGTGTTGTGTGTGCACAATGAGTGAAATAAGCTAGGCGATTCAGAGGTGTGTACCTGAGATGTTTAGGTGCTTATTTATAGAGGTACCTGGCTCGGCTGCTGAGCTCCGTCGTTGAGATTTCGTCCGACTTGGTCGGCCTCAACGGGCATGTTTGGGTCGGTTGGGATTTTGCCATATCCCCCATCCGAGATATTCTCGGAAGGCGGTTGACTGAGCTTGATCCGTAACAGTAAGTAAGAGTGTTGTTCCTTAAAATCAGTTTTTAAAATAGCATATGTTTTTAGTTTTAAAAACTAAAAGAAAAGGCAAAACCAAGTGATGTTTTCAAAAGCTAAAACACAATCGTATCTTGTAACATCCACGCCACGCTGATCTGTTGGCTTTAGCTACCAAGTTATTTTCCTCTATAAAGAGGCCCACATTTTCACACAAAACTAATGTTGTGCATTCATCACATAATATGGCATTTAAGGCGTTTTTATTTCTTAGCTTCTTCGTATATTCCAATCAATTCATTGCTTCGCATTTAATCCAATCCAAGACGAATCCGGATATTAAGACAGGATTACCACCGGTTACTTTGGCTCTTGATGATTCTTCCCTGAATCGAAGCTGTTTCCCCGCAGGTTTCATTTTTGGGACGGCATCCTCGGCGTACCAGGTATATATATATATCAGTACTCTTAATCCTTTAAAATGCAGTGTTAATCAACATTGATTAAAAATAAAATCAATTATTGAAACTTTGATATTTAAAATGTATATATTTATTAGAATTTACTTAACTGATTTCTTTTACTCCTAACTATCAATCGTAGTTAACTTTCTAAACTACACTTCGAGGATCCAAATCTCAATTTGAAAACACACTAATTAATGTCCAAATTAGATAGTTATATTTTGTCCAAGACTTGAAAGCATTAGAATATTCTTAAATCCGGACACTTGATTAATGGTATAGTAAGTGGTCACTGCTTCATATAAAGCACTGCAGAGGCAAATGAAGATGATTTTTTTCTGTAGCTGGAATGTTTCTTTCAGACCTCGAATGAAAATTTGAACATAATTCGAGATAAATATTCTCAAACAAGTTGATTAGATGATTTTGTTGTGTTCATAATATGTATATACAGCACGAAGGTGCGACAAATGAAGATGGTAGAGGAGCAAGTGTATGGGATACCTTCACTCATAAATATCCAGGTATCTCTTTCCTATTCTCTCTCTCTCTAACATGTTTTTCTGTTTTTTTTTCCATTCTCCTAATTATTAATAAAAAATCGAGAAAACTCTTCATTTTTTTTTGTTTTTATTATATTATTTGCTATTGATTATATATTCACTAAAGTAAGCTTTGAATTCATCTTAGATTGTCTAATGTACTATGGCAATATGGAATTTTTTATTTGTTAAATTGATAATATTTTCGTTAAGTTTAAATGTACAAAATGTTACAACTTAAATAAGTGAGGCTGTTACTAAACAGCATATCAAAACTGCATCCTAAATAAAACGTTACAACTTAAATAAAATTTTACAACTTAAAAATAATATATCAAAACTGCATCCTAAACAAAACGTTACAACTTAAATAAAACGTTACAACTTAAATA
>JAVKPL010000914.1:0-15706 GCA_032173675.1 Gastrolobium villosum
TTATATGAATTTCGTGAGGAACACGAAAGCATGTTGGAATTCGAAATTATACTAATGTTTAGGGCGGAATTAATTCAAGTTAGGGAAATTATTTGTTTACATGCTATTAGGGATTAGTACGTATATTTTCTTAATTGGAGGCTAGTTATAATTATGTGATTAACTTTAGTTCAAGAAACAAACCTCTTAGTAATAATTAGAGGGTGCATAAAATAATAAAACATGGGACTAGTTCATAAGATAGGAAAGCTCTTGAACATGAATTTTGGACTCAAATTATCTCCATGGCCGACGCCTAAGAGTCCCTAAATGGGGATTATGTTCAGCCTTGACCTCTTAGAAGCCTCACACCTTATCTTAAGAAACTTACAAGGCTGTCCACTATTGGTCTAGAAGCTCCACATGGCAAGCTCATCCAACCTTGTAATTTTTATGCGCATAGGATATTAGGACAATCTGATTGCTTGTAATCTTAGATAACCTCAAATCAGCCTCGTAAGCCTTTGTCCAATGAAAGTCAAGTAGTCAGCTTGCATGAAAGATGATTGGCCGAAAATCTCATTTCCCCTTACCCTCTTTTTCGCTATGGTGCGCATATTAGGAATGGAATGAGGAGATATTCTGGTCAATTGTTAAAAGCAATCAGCCCTAGCCTCCCTCTGCATGACCGCCACTTGTTGTTGTCTTGCTATCAAGCTTTGCATGTTTACCATGTGTCAACCAAAATCCTCCACCACTCCTTGCATGTCCGCCACCTTACTCCATTCTCCTTGCATGTGCAGCACTTGTCCCTTCAACCTTATTGCATGAGAGACACTTGTTCCCTAAGCTTTCCTTTGGTTGCATGCACGCCACTTGGGCGCATAGAGCATGCTCAAATGCTGGTTTTTTTTGTGTGGTTGTCTTGTGATCAGCTTTTGAGTGTTACCCAAGTGCCAGCTTTTGTTGTTGTCTTGCATGCGCATAGAGCACCAAGGGAGCAAACTGATTTTTGGCATTGCATGTGCACCACATGGCACCTTCAACCTTCCATGCGCATAGAGCACCAAGGGAGCACCCTTCTTGCTTGTTTTTGTATTGGTCAAAAGGAACACACCACTCCCACCTTGTCTCTCCACCTTGTGCGCACATAGGAAGACTATGCATTGGGAATTTTGATCCTTACCTTCCAAGTAGAAACTCTGCACCATTCCCCTCCTTCCACTTCTCTTGGCTATAAGTACCCATAAGATGAAACACAAGAAATTAACTCTTCTTTCATTCCCTCTTTTGACATAAAATCGTGAACCACACCTTGTTTTAACACCAAGAATATGTTTGCACCTCCTTCCACTCACCTTCCCTCCTCACACCCTCTAGACCGTAGGTGTTAACAAGAAACAGATCAGAATTGGCACCCTTCCTGCACAAACCGTGAAGTTCTTGGAAGGACAACAAAAGCTCAAAGCACCTTCTTCCTTCCTTTTGACTGCGAGCACTCGTAGGGAAGTACTCTAAGAAACATCTTCATTTCATCTTCCATTTCTTCCAGCCACGAGTTCTGTGAGCAGAATGCAAGGCATTTAACATATTTCTCCTTCTCTCCCTTGTTGGCCGAACGTTAGCTATCAACAAGGCAAGATGTCCATCTCTTCCTGACTCTTGCACACCTCACTCGGTGGATAAAGACATTTTCGGCTTGCTTGTAGTTAAATCTAAACCGTGAAGCATTAGGAGGATTAGGGAGCTGCTCATTCCTTCGTTGTTGCAACTTAGGACCGAGAAATGATTCTGAAACGCGTAAGGAGGTGAGTCAAACTCTGTGTTACCCTCTTCTCCCTGTTTAGCCTTGAACGTGCATTTTGGGGAGGGTTATAATTCAGTTATGTGATCAGCACCCTTCCTGCCTTGAAAACAGCTTTGTCATTAGACTTGCAAGTGATCAAATTAAGGTTCAAACTCGTTTTCTTTTCTTTCACTGGCTGGGCCGTGGCATGCATGTATAGTAAGTGAAAGTTTTGTATGTCATTCATTCATCTTTTGGTACGGTTGGTATAGATATCTTAGAAGGATAATTACTCTGTCCATCTCTATGACCAGGCCTGGAATAAAGGCTAGGAATTATTTTTTACGTCTATTGCATATGTTAAAACCGGTGGTGACAAATGCTTATTAGCTTAAAAATCGAACCAAGATGCATAAAGGGAACTTGGATTTTGATACTGTTAATGTATTGGTGTAGTGAACTTAATTCAGAAAATGGATTTAAGTAAGAACCACGAAACCAGTTGTTAATCAAGGACCTAGGGGACGATAAAGCCCTGTAACGTCTAGGAAAGACTTTGGGTTGTAATTCTATCTTGTTGTTCTTTGTTTAGGTGCGCAAAAACATTAAGAACGTGGACTATTACTCTGTTGTTGGGTAATTTATTTGTGGCACGTAAGGTAAGTGTTAGGCGATATTACCTAATGTGACTATTGACTAGTGTATGAAGTTGTAACATGATGCTCCATATTCCGTGAAATTATTATGTTCATTATGATGAAAGTATTCTGCCATGAATATGCCTTGACGGCAATATGCTTATGAGGTAAAGTTAATATGTGGCAGCATAACGTATATGAAAAGTATATAAGCATGCATCTTACATCATACCGCATTTATTTTTATGCTTTGTGTGTGAAAGCATAGCATGGCATGCATGTACCAAAATCATATAGCCTTGCAATTTAGAATAGTTATGTACAGGACCATGTGTTTGAGCATGCATCATATAGGCATCCCTCCGGTACCAGGGTATGGGACACTTGGCATCAGTCCGCATAGGCCACAGATGGAATCCACCAAGAGGGTGCCAATTATGGGATATCCACTGTGTATTGCGCGCACGACGGTGGTATGAGCGCAAAAGGAAGGCGTTATATACGCAATATGTATATGATGAAAAGGAAAAAGGAAAAGGAACAAGGAGAAGTAACTGTTTATGATTTTGTGCCTAGTTTAATACTGTTACATTATTGGTTTTGTTGCCACACTACTGGGATTATTCTCACCCCTTTGGGGCTGCTATTTTCCTAAAATGGCAGGAAAAAGGAAAGCACATTTGAAGGCGTGAGTATGTGGATGCCTGCTGTTGATTAATCCTGATTGGACTTTTGCTGTTGTTATTTAATTTCTGGATGACTGTATATTTTTGTATATGTTTAGGACCTGGATGACTGTAGAAATTATTACTTTAATTCTGTTAAGTCTTTTATGAACAGCGTCTGTTTTGGGAAACGTTTTGTGAAAAGAATTTTTGAACGTTTTATTAAGTGCTGAATTTTTACCAGTTTTACAGGCACCTTACGGGTCATGTTTCAAGGGACAAACGAACTCCGATTTACTATTTTTTTATATGCACGCGAAGCCCCAGACGTGCTCTTTCTAAATCAAAAGGAATATTTTTTACCATCCTCCGCACTGATTTTATACGAAAATTTAAAGACAGTACGTTTTTGCCTTTGAACAAAATTATTTTCAGCAACTTAAGAAATTTTTAAAACATACCCTGATTTCTAGAAGAAAATTGATTTCACTATAAGTTTTGATTAGACAAACAGTTTAGATTTTTCAGTAGTTAAAATGACGCCAAAAACTCTAATTCCGCTTAGCAAACGACTCTCTTGGATGCATACAAGGGAGGGCGTTACACTAATTGGTATCAGAGCAGTTTCGGTTCATGGTGTCTGTTTTTGATTGAATTGTGTGCTGCTTGATGAATGATTGTTGTTTGGTTATCCGGCTAATTGTATATGATCGCTGCATTATTCTGTTTGAGCTTAGTTGTGAATGGGTTACTGGTTAAGTTACCTTAGATTGGAGGTGTGATGACACTGGTAGTTCACTGTATTAAACATGACTGTGCCCATCCTCTTGCTAGGTGGTGAGCCTGATCAACTCACTATCGCGCAATTTGTGTGTGCATGACCATGGTTATCACAGAGTACACATTTGTCTGAACACTAGGTGTGGAATAAGGAATTGTTACTTGGATTTATGGTGAATTACTAATTCTGTTTATAAGCAACGTTTTATATACATATATTTGATGTGAATGTTTTGTGATATTCTAAGCTGTTAATGATAATAAGTTATCTCTGTTACTACATATCTATTTGGTGAATTATGACCTTTTGTATACTATGACTGTTGTAGATAACTGGGCAGTAGAAACTGTTAATCCTTACTAATTCTGTTATATTACTTAATTGCATAAGGGGTTAATCTGTTTAAGTAGCAAAACCGGACTGTGAAAATTCATGTAGGAATAGGCCACTTACCTAAGTAGATCCGGTTGATGCCTTAGAAAGTAGAGTTAGAGCTAATTAAAGGCTTAGACACGAGGGGTCTACTGTCTTACGAATCTTTTAGTGATGAATTGGCACTAGACATCATTCTTGAGAAAGAAGCTGTTAAACAAAATGGTGATGTGTGAAAAGAGAGAACTTGACCCCTACAACCCTGTCATTCAAGCAAGTGATACTTGTTGTCTTAGCTCTTATGCAGTGACTTGTTTTGTGTGATTTTGACTATTTGGACTTGCATATAGGGTAGTACGTCTGATACTAATAATAGATTTTTGTGTGATGACTGTTAAACTTGCCAGTTTAGATTTTTCACATTATAGTGTATGAAACCTTGCTGCTAAAAACGGGATTTCATTTTAGGTTGTTATGAGTTATTGATTGACCTATATATATATATACTTCTTTCATGATTGTTGTGAGGCAGATTATGAACAAGTATGATATTGTATAAAGGTGAGTTGTTTTGACTGCGTAAAAATGATTTTAATTTTTGTGTGGTAAGAATCTTTAGTCCTCCTTTGTATTAAATTCCCATGAATTAAACATACAGAGTTCCCATGACGTACATCAGTTAGATATCATGTTGGCTCATAAAGTGTTGGCATGTTTCATGTTTTGTTGGGTTGGTACTTTAAAATTGAAGGAATAAAAGGGGTTAGTATAGAAATTGTGAAAAACTTAACCCTGCCTCAAACTTAATGGGTCTTCATGGAATTAATTTAGTGAGAAACTTTTAACAGTGTGAGTATCTCAAAATTTTAAAGTTATATTTTCCCAAAATTTTTATGCCAAACATGTACAAGGAGTTTTAGTAATACATCTCTATAATATAAGGAACGTAGTCATGACTATTGTGGTAGAAGTCAAATGATTTAGATGTTAAGTACTTGTTTTATGTAACCAGTTTGTGGCTGTTACACAAAATGAGATTGCCCATTATAGAACCTTACAATGAATAATATTTTGTCGTGCATGTTAAGGATTTTTTTTGCATCAGTTCGTTCTTTTATAAAGCAAAGCCTGTAAGTTCTTTAGTTGGTTTTGGGTGATCTGGATTTTGTATGAATATTTCTTTAAGTATTCCAATTTCTGTTTTAAGATTGTTAAACGTTATGTTTTAAACTTTTACTGCATCCTCGATTTTGTTCACTATACAGAACACTCTCAAGAGATTTTACAAAGTATGTCTTAACATGCTGATAGAACCCTCTTGATATGTCTAAACTTATTCCACAGAAGAATGCCTTTACTTGAATTTACTGTCCTCAAGGCGAATCTTTTACATGCAAAATATTGTCCGAACGTATGGATTCCAACTAAACCGTGTGGTCTAAGTGATTGAAGATGCTAATCGACCTATTGTGTGCTAAAATCTAGATAATTGACCATTGGTGTTAATCAATGCCTGTTTCGTGTGACATGTTGTGTATGATCTTTTTAACCTTTTTAATTATAACACCTCAAATATTTAAATGTTTATTTTTATATTATATTGTGAAATGAAAGTTGGTGGATTAGTGAAAATCCAAGGTTTATGGCCAAAATGGGCAAAAAGGGCAAAATGGTAATTTGCCAACCGTGTGTTCCGAGGCAAAAATACTGAGTTAGAGATTTCAAATGACAAAAATAATACTGGAAATGGAATCAGGGCGGAAAATTGAGTGAATAGGCAAATTTGGGAAAAATTGATGAATAGTGATTTTTTAGTGTTAAAATACTGAGGTGTGAGTGTACCGATAGGTGTGAAATTTTTATCAAGATTTTGGAGAAATAAAAATATGTCATGGACTGGAAAAATATGTAGATTAAGAATTTATGATCGGAATTTTTATCGGAGTTAAAGTTAGATCGCGTGTGGGACCCGTGTGACCGAAGTCACTTGGCCCCACCTCCTTTTTCTTCTTTCTTTCCTCTCTTTTCTTCTCTTCCTCGCGCGCACACAGCCCCTGCACAACCAAAACACCATTTTCTTCTCCATTTTCCCATTTCTTCGTTTCTTCACCGAATCGCTTGATTTTGGTGTTGAAATCTATCGTAAACAACCTTCCAAAGCCATTGGTAACACTTAGAAGCCTTGAATCCATCTCTTTGGCCGCGTTTTGAGCAAACTCAGATTCGACCCACTTGAGTTTTTGGAGATTTCTTGGAGTTTTGATCTTCAAAGGGTTTAGTGAAGCCTTGGTGGTGATCATACAACACATTGTAAGTATATTTGTGGTCTTTTGATGGTTGATTTCATAGATCTATGAATTTGTGTTCAAAGCTTTGATTTTAGATGTGTGATGATAGAGAGCCCAAATGGAAAAATGCTATTAGATGAAAAGGCCTTAGAATCATGCTTGTAAGCTAGAAATGCTATGTTAATTTTTGGTGACAAATATAGGTTTTTCACTTAGGCGAATTTGAGGAAATTTCATGAAAAATGAGTTTTGGTGTAATTTGGATTTAATGATTGTTGTAGGGTGCCTCACACGGACGGGATTGTGAAAAGTTGAATTGGAGCATACGTTTGGAACGGATTGCTCGTGTTAAGGTAAACTCTTGGAACTTGGGTTTAATCCCTAGTGTGCTCCACCACACCTAGAGGAAGGTTGTGGTTGGATTATGTAGTTATGACATGGTGTGATTGTGTGCTTGTATGCATATTGCTTGTATTTTGTGAAAAATTGTTTGGTCACTGGCCAGTTGACGTGTGTTGGTTTGGACATCCGCTGGATTCGTCCTACGGGAGAATGCCAGTTGGAATGCCATGGTGTTGACTCTGGGAGCGACATCAGGATGATCCAAGCGGGGGACGTCCGCCGGATAGGGCTCATGAGGAGTTCCGGTTGGGTATTGCCATGGAGTCTTCTCAACCATGGGAGAGGCGCCAGGACTGTCTCGGGAGTTATATGATGGAGTCCTTGAACATGAATCCATGAGTGGATGTTCTTGGGTGTCTCCAGGTGGATGGTGATATTGTTTTACTTGCATATCATATTATGTCATTTTGATACATTTTAGTGAGCCATGGAGTGGAAAGAGCCTCTAGCTCCGAGCTTCGGGCAAGAAGCCCGTATAGTGGACGTTGGATTGGCATGCGGTGCATTGGGATTGCATGACCTTTTGGAGGAGTTTATGGAGTGCACATAGCATATCATTAGTATTTTGAGACTTAGGTTGTAACAGCCCGTTGTACACCGGTATTGTTAACATTGATTATGATATTAAGCGCAGTTACAATCACAGTGATTAGGTTAATTAAATTACGGGCAAATTTTTCTTTTAACAGATTCCTTTTCTTTTTCATAAATACATTTTCCGTAATCAATTAAAACCATACTATAATTGTAAATGCCATTTGCGGAATCATACACTTTCTAACATCATAGATCATTCTTTTTATTCATTTCCTTTAAACTCACCACCTTACTCTCATCTTTTACCAAGTTGTAGTCCTTTACGTTGTCTACGCGTGGTTTCAAACCACGTATCATTTGGAGTTCTACCCATCAAGTTATGCCCCTTTCTTTAAGTCAAGAAAAACCTGAATTTTCAAAAATTGCACTGTGGTAATCGATTACCAGTGGGTGGTAATCGATTACCACCTGTCAAAAATGAGGCAGTAGCCAAATTTTGACCTCCTCTGTTCTGGTAATCGATTACCAACCTTGGGTAATCGATTACCTCACATGGTAATCGATTACCAAAGGCCAGTAATCGATTACCAGTGCAGACAGTAGCTAATTTTTCGTCCCCTGTTGCATGGTAATCGATTACCATGCTTGGGTAATCGATTACTATACAGCAAAATGACAGATTACAGCTGTTTTGAGCCCCAAAAAGGGTGTGTAATCCATCCCTAACCCCTTGGTACTCCACATAACACATAATCATGACCTAATGTTGGCTCTAGGCCCTTCCATCATTCAATTTCCTTAAGTTAAACATCATTTACAACATTCTCAAAATAATGGCCATTTACATGCATATATGGACCATTTTTACAACAATACATATCAAGACTTCAAGGCTATGAATGTGGCAATGGACAAGTCCCATGCTCACTCAAAATATACAGTTATCCAAGCCATGAATAATAAAACATAACAAGACTTAGCATATGACCATGAACACTAACAAAAGCATGGAAAATGGCATCATGCAATATGTTCATGCCCTAAGTCTCAAAATACTAATGGTATGCTATGTGCACTCCATAAACTCCTCCAAAAAGCCATGCAATCCAATGCACCGCATGCCCATCCAACGTCCACTATACGGGCTTCTTGCCCGAAGCTCCTCCCGGCTCATAGTGACCTGAAATGTGGTCCCCCAAACACGGGGTGAGATATACGGATATATCTCAGTAAACCAATGGAGCTAGAGGCTCTCTCCACTCCATGGCTCACTAAAATGTATCAAAATGACATAATATGGCATGCAAGTAAAACAATATCACCATCCTCCTGGAGACACCCAAGAACATCCACTCATGGATTCGTGTTCAAGGACTCCATCATATAACTCCCGAGATAGTCCTGGCGCCTCTCCCATGGTTGAGACGACTCCATGGCAATACCCAACCGGAACTCCTCATGAGCCCTATCCGGCGGACGTCCCACGTTTGGATCATCCTGGCGCCGCTCCCAGAGTCGACTCCACGGCAAAACCCGACTGGCATTCTCACAAGGATGAATCCAGCGGATGACCAAACTCCACTTGTCAACTGATCAGCGACCACACAATTTTCACACAATACAAGCAATATGCATACAAGCACACAAACACATCATGTCATCACTACATCATCCAACCACTACCTTCCTCTAGGTGTGGTGGAGCTCACTAGGGATTAAACCCAAGTTCCAAGAGTTTACCTTAACACGGGCAACACCGTTCCAAACGTATGCTCCAAATCAACTTTTCTCAAATCCAACCGTGTGAGGCACCCTACAACAATCATTAAATCCAATTTACTCAAAAACTCATTTTTCATCAAAATTCCTCAAATTTTGCCTAAGTTACAAATCCATATTTTTCACCAAAAATTAACATAGCATTTCTAGCTTACAAACATGATTCTAAGGCCTTTTCATCTAATAGCATTTTTGCATTTGGGCTCTCTATCATCACACATCTAAAATCAAAGCTTTGAACACATATTCATAGATCTATGGAATCAACTATAAAGAGACCACAAATATACTTACAATGAGTAGTATGATCACCACCAAGGCTTCACTAAATCATTTGAAGCTCAAAACTCCAAGAAATCTCCAAGAACACTAATGGGTCGAATCTGAGTTTGCCAAAAACGTGGCCAAAGAGGTGGATTCAAGGCTTCTAGGTACTACCAATGGCTTTGGAAGGTTGTTTACGATAGATTTCAACACCAAAACCAAGCGATTCGGTGGAGAAACGAAGAAATGGGAAGAAAATGGAGAATGGAGGTTTTTGGGTCTCTTTTCCTCACAGAATGGTGCGCACGGGAAATGGAGGAAGAAAGAAGGAAAGAAGAAGAAAAAGGGAGGTGGGGCCAAGTGACTTCGGTCACACGGGTCCCACACGCGATCTAACTTTTACTCCGATAAAAATTCCGATTACAATTCCTTAATCTAATTATTTTTCCAGTCCCTGACATATTTTTCTTTCTCCAAAATAACGATAAAAATTTCACACCTATCGGTACACTCACATCACAGTATTTTAACACTAAAAATTCACTATTCATCGATTTTTCCCAAATTTGCCTATTTACTCAATTTTCCGCCCTGATTCCATTTCCAACCTTACTTTTCTCATTTGAAATCTCTAACTCAGTATTTTAGCCTCATAACACACGGTTGGCAAATTACCATTTTGCCCTTTTTGCCCTTTTTGGCCATAATCCTTGGATTTTCACTAATCCACCAACTTTCATTTCTCAATATATCATTAAAATAAACATTTAAATATTTGAGGTGTTATATTCACCCCACCTTTTTGAAATTTTGTCCGCAAAATTAAATCATACCTGTTCACTAACTCAGGATACAGCCGGAGAATCTCGTCCTCCCGCTCCCAAGTAGCCTCCTCAGGTGTGCGGCCTTCCCACTGAATCTTCAGCATGGGAATCACTTTACTTCTCAATCGCTTTTCACTGCGATCTAACACTGCAATAGGACCAATGGGAGTCTTCAAGTTCTCCCTGATTTCAATATTATCCGGCATCACAACATGTGATTCGTCCGGAACATAACGTCGCAACTGCGACACATGAAAGACATCATGTAAATTAGATAACTGCGGGGGTAAGGCAAGCTGATAGGCCACCAATCCTACTCTTTTCATAATCTGATATGGCCCAATGAAACGTGGACTCAGCTTCCTCACACCCAACGCACGGCCAACACCTGTGACCGGCGACAAACGTACGAAAACATGGTCACCTTCCTCAAATTCCAGAGGTCTATGCTTATTGTCATAATAACTTTTCTGCCGATTCTGTGCCTGTTTCAATTTTTCTCTGATCATTTCAATCTGCACTGTCGTTTCCTGCACAAAATCCGGACCAAACCTTTCCTTATCGCCTACCTCAGTCCAACAAGTGGGCGTACGACACCTCCTGCCATACAAAACCTCATATGGTGCCATACCTAGACTGGAATGAAAACTGTTGTTATAAGAAAATTCAACCAGTGGTAAATACTTATCCCAAGCATTACCCTGTTCCAGTGTGCATGCTCTCAGCATATCCTCAAGTGTCTGTATGGTCCTCTCAGTCTGACCATCAGTCTGCGGGTGATAAGCAGTGCTCAGCCGAAGCTGAGTGCCAAAAGCCTGCTGCAAAGCTCCCCAAAATCGTGAAGTAAACTTCGGGTCCCGATCACTCACAATGCTAATCGGTATCCCATGGAGTCTAACAATCTCCTTTACATACAAGGTAGCCAACTTCTCTGTGGTGTAATCCACTCGCACTGGTAGAAAATGTGCAGACTTCGTAAGTCGGTCCACAATAACCCAAATCGAATCATAACCAGCTTGAGTTCTCGGCAATCCAACAACAAAATCCATAGAAATACTTTCCCATTTCCATTCAGGTATATCCAGCGGCTGAAGTAATCCAGCAGGTTTCTGATGCTCTATTTTCACTTTTTGACAAACCAAGCACTTAGACACGTACTCGGCAACATCTCTTTTCATACCAGGCCACCAGAACTTAACTTTCAAATCTTGGTACATCTTTGTGGCACCTGGGTGGATAGAATATTGACCCTTATGGGCCTCAGTCATAACTTCCTCTGCAAGTTCCTTGGGCACAACAATCCTGCCCTGATATAACAAAAGTCCTTGTTCATTAACAGATATGCCACTCTGGCCTTTCAAATACTTTATACTTTCATTACGAATCTGAGTCTCTTTAATCTTCTCGTGCAGCTCGTTCTCAATCCGAGTCAACTCCATATCACACATTCTTCCTGCAAAGAAATCCGTTATTTTCATATCACGGAATTGCTCAATCACTTCGTTGTCCCACATCATCATATGAGATAAATTCACAGACTTCCTTCAATGCATCTGCCACAACATTGGCCTTTCCCGGGTGGTATTTCAGCTCAAAGTCATAATCTTTTAAAAATTCAACCCATCTACGCTGTCTCATATTCAGCTCCTTCTGATCAAATAAATATTTCAAGCTTTTATGGTCGCTGAACACAGCAAACTTCATCCCATACAGAAAATGCCTCCAAATTTTCAAGGCAAACACAATAGCAGCTAGTTCCAAGTCGTGCGTCGGATAATTTTCTTCATGTGGCCTTAACTGCCTAGACGCATAAGCAATCACTTTTCCTTCCTGCATCAGCACGCTCCCTAAACCTTTCTTAGAAGCGTCACAATATAATACAAACTCACCCTCCGGATCAGGTAAAGTTAACACCGGAGCAGTAGTCAATTTCTCTTTTAGTAGCAGAAAACAATCCTCACATTCCTGGGTCCACACAAAAGGAGTATCCTTTCGTGTCAATCGGGTCAACGGTAGAACCATTGCAGAAAACCCCTGTATAAACCGGCGATAATAGCCAGCAAGCCCCAGAAAACTTCTAATTTCAGTCACAGTCTTTGGTCGTTCCCAGTCACTTACCGCTTCAATCTTGCTTGGATCCACTGCAACACCACTTGCAGAAATAACATGGCCCAAAAATTGCACCTCAGACAACCAGAATTCACACTTAGACGGTTTAGCATACAGTTTCTTGTCTTTCAACACCTGTAACACAGTCCTCAAATGGTCGACGTGCTCCTCTTTACTCTTAGAATAGATTAAAATGTCATCAATAAAAACAATTACAAACTGGTCCAAAAACGGTTTAAAAATGCGGTTCATATAGTCCATGAACACCGCCGGGGCATTAGTAAGCCCGAAAGGAATCACTTGATACTCAAAATGTTCATATCTGGATCGGAAAGCTGTTTTAGGTACATCCTCCGGTTTAATCCGAATCTGGTGATATCCGGACCGGAGATCAATCTTTGAAAATACACAGGCACCCCTCAACTGATCTAACAAATCATCAATACGCGGCAATGGGTACCGGTTCTTAATAGTCACTTTATTCAACTGTCGGTAGTCAGTGCACAATCTCATGCTACCATCCTTTTTCTTTACAAATATAACCGGTGCTCCCCACGGAGACACACTCGGCCTAATAAAATTCTTCGCAGATAATTCTTCGATGTGTTTCTTCAGCTCAGCCAACTCAAGTGGCGACATCCGGTATGGAGCCAAAGAGATCGGCCCCACACCAGGCAATAAATCAATCGAGAATTCAATCTCTCTCTCTGGTGGGAATTCCGGTATCTCATCCGGAAATACGTCCTCAAACTCATTAACAACTGGTATAGTAGAAATCTCCTCCTTTTTATCACCCACCAATCCGCCCAACAAGACATAACCCAAATCTCCAGCCTTCAAGGCTTTCACAGTTTGACTTACAGACAAATACAGAGACGGACAAACAGACGGCCTCTCGTGAGATAACAACAACCTCTTCCCGCAGCAATCAATCATTGCGCAGTTCCGAGACAACCAATCCATCCCCAAAATCAAATTGACAGAGGCCAGGGGTAAGATAATTAAATCAATGGTGTAACCCCTGCCTAAATAAGTGAACTTTACATCTTCACAAATCCAAGACGACTCACTAACCTCGCCTGTAGCAGTAGTAATACGCATCGGAGGAACCATCCGTGTTACCTTTAAGTCCAGCGCCTTAGCCACATAGTCCGCCACAAATGAATGTGTCGCTCCCGAATCAAACAACACAGATAAATCAACATTAGATAGAAAAATTATACCTTTAACCAAATTCGGAGCCTTTTCAGTACGTTGCGCATTAGTAGTATAAACTCGTCCCACAGTAGGAACAACAGCAATAGGAGCAGCAGTAGTAGTAGTAGCTGGCGGCAAGGCCTGCAGATTCGCAGCCTGCCCCGAAGGAGATGTACAATTTCTAGCAAAGTGGCCACTCTGACCACATCTAAAACAATTCGACGTACCAGCACCACATACACCTCTGTGGTATTTCCCACACTTCCCACATTGTGGGGTAAAATATCTGTTCGAAGCACCACCACCACCATGATTTCCACCCCTCTTGAACTGACCAGGAGGCTGCCTCACATGCAACCCCCTACCTCTATTATTAAAACCTCCTCTGTTGGTATTACCAGAAGGACCAGGTGTCCTCTTAACATCTTGCTCTTTTGTAGAATCAGATTTCGGATACCTCCCATAAACCGTCTCGACCCTTTTGCACTGGGTCACCAAATCAGCAAAGTTCCTCACCGCGGTATTTGACATCCTCTTAGCAATCTTCTCATTCAGCCCTCTTTGAAATTTAGCTGACAAGAATTCCGGAGTAGGTAGAGTACCTCCATAGTTGGCAAACTTAACAAGTTCATTAAACCTCGCCACATAGGCATCAACAGTCATCATTCCCTGTACCAGATTATCGAATTCACCTTGCTTAGCCTCCCGAACATCGCGGGGAAAATATTCTTCATGGAATAATCCTTCAAACATAGTCCAAGTAAGGACCTCACCCTGAATAATAAATGGGCGAGACACATTGTCCCACCACTCTTGGGCATCGCCCTCCAACATATAAACCGAATACAATAACTTTTGTGGATCTTGGCATCTCATGACTTGAAAAATCTTATCCATACCCCTCAACCAAGCAGTGACCTCCTTTGGGTCCCTTGACCCCAGAAATGCGGGTGGCTTATGTTTCCTAAAAGATATGAGCCTACGCTCATCGTCAGCATTATCAAGCACCTGCCCAGCAGCCCCAGTAGATTGGGCAACAGATGACGGATCAGGAACATAACTAGGATCCGTAGTAGTATGATGACTAGCCTCACCAGTGTGGTGACTAGCCCCACTCTCCCCCTGTTGAGGAGTAACAGACGGCGTCGGTGTAGGAGTTACCGTAGCCGTATGCGGAGGTGTATCCTCCCTCCTAGGACGACCTCTATCCGCCCTCAACTCAGCCATAAAGGCCTGCATCATATCCTGATTAGCTTTCATCAGGTTCTCTGTCACATTTCTGTTTGCAGCCGTTTCCGCCTGCAGAGCATTCAGTGCTGCAGTGATCGGATCCGGTGGCAAATGACCTGCACCCCGTGCCCCACGGCGACCTCGTGCCCTACTCATGATATCTGTACATGTAACACAAAGGAATGAGCTGATCAGACCCACACTGAGGAATCACATATACATTAATCATAAATAGTTCACAGATAGCTATGGCACACAAGATACAAACACACAACAATCAGAGTTCCCTAAACAAAACTGCTCTGATACCATAAAATGTAACAGCCCGTTGTACACCGGTATTGTTAACATTGATTATGATATTAAGCGCAGTTACAATCACAGTGATTAGGTTAATTAAATTACGGGCAAATTTTTCTTTTAACAGATTCCTTTTCTTTTTCATAAATACATTTTCCGTAATCAATTAAAACCATACTATAATTGTAAATGCCATTTGCGGAATCATACACTTTCTAACATCATAGATCATTCTTTTTATTCATTTCCTTTAAACTCACCACCTTACTCTCATCTTTTACCAAGTTGTAGTCCTTTACGTTGTCTACGCGTGGTTTCAAACCACGTATCATTTGGAGTTCTACCCATCAAGTTATGCCCCTTTCTTTAAGTCAAGAAAAACCTGAATTTTCAAAAATTGCACTGTGGTAATCGATTACCAGTGGGTGGTAATCGATTACCACCTGTCAAAAATGAGGCAGTAGCCAAATTTTGACCTCCTCTGTTCTGGTAATCGATTACCAACCTTGGGTTTGGTAACGTGGCACGGTGGTGTGTGTGGATGTGTTGTTGTTG
>JAVKPL010000915.1:0-15507 GCA_032173675.1 Gastrolobium villosum
TTTTCCGTCAAAATCTTCGACGGAATCCATTTTTCGTCGAAAAACTTCACAAAATCAATTTCTTTTGCATTTATTTCATTCATCTGTTTTTGACGGAATCCATTTTCCATCGAAAAACTTCACAAAATCAATTTCTTTTGCACTTATTGTATTCATCAGTTTTCGACGAAATTCTATTTCCGTCGAAAAACTTCACAAAGTAAATCTCATTTTCATTTATTTCATTCATCCATTTTCGACGGAATACATTTTCCGTCAAAAATCTTCGACGGAATCCCTTTTCCGTCCAAAAACTTCACAAAGTCAATTTCTTTTGCATTTATTTTATTCATCAGTTTTTGACGGAATCCATTTTCCATCGAAAAACTTCACAAAATCAATTTCTTTTGCAATTATTTTATTCATCAGTTTTCGACGGAATTCGTTTTCCGTCGAAAAACGTCACAAAATGAATTTCTTTTGCAATTTATTTTATTCATCCATTTTCGACGGAATTCGTTTTCCGTCAAAAATCTTCGACGAAATCCATTTTCCTCAAAAAACTTCACAAAATGAATTTCTTTTGCATTTGTTTTATTCATCAGTTTTTTGACGGAATCCATTTTCCATCGAAAAACTTCGCAAAATCAATTTCTTTTGCATTTATTTTATTCATCAGTTTTCGACGTAATTCGTTTTCCGTCGAAAAACTTCACAAAATGAATTTCTTTTGCAATTTATTTTATTCATCCGTTTTCGATGGAATTCGTTTTCCGTCAAAAATCTTCGACGAAATCCATTTTCGTCGAAAAACATCACAAAATCAATTGCTTTTGCATTTATTTTATTCATCCATTTTCGACGGAATCCGTTTTCCGTCAAAAAACTTCACAATATCAATTTCTTTTGCATTTATTTTATTCATCCATTTTCCACGGAATCCATTTTCTGTCAAAAAACTTCACAAAATCAATTTCTTTTGCATTTATTTTATTCATCAGTTTTCGACAGAATTCGTTTTCCGTCGAAAAACTTCACAAAATCAATTTCTTTTGCATTTATTTTATTCATCCATTTTCGATGTAATTCATTTTCCGTCAAAAATCTTCGACGGAATCCATTTTCCATCGAAAAACTTCACAAAATCAATTTCTTTTGCATTTATTATATTCATCAATTTTCGACGGAATCCGTTTTCCGTCAAAAAACATCACAAAATCAATTTCTTTTGCACTTATTGTATTCATCAGTTTTCGACGAAATTCTATTTCCGTCGAAAAACTTCACAAAGTAAATCTCATTTTCATTTATTTCATTCATCCATTTTCGACATTTTCCGTCAAAAATCTTCGACGGAATCCCTTTTCCGTCCAAAAACTTCACAAAGTCAATTTCTTTTGCATTTATTTTATTCATCAGTTTTTGACGGAATCCATTTTCCATCGAAAAACTTCACAAAATCAATTTCTTTTGCAATTATTTTATTCATCAGTTTTCGACGGAATTCGTTTTCCGTCGAAAAACGTCACAAAATGAATTTCTTTTGCAATTTATTTTATTCATCCATTTTCGACGGAATTCGTTTTCCGTCAAAAATCTTCGACGAAATCCATTTTCCTCAAAAAACTTCACAAAATGAATTTCTTTTGCATTTGTTTTATTCATCAGTTTTTTGACGGAATCCATTTTCCATCGAAAAACTTCACAAAATCAATTTCTTTTGCATTTATTTTATTCATCAGTTTTCGACGTAATTCGTTTTCCGTCGAAAAACTTCACAAAATGAATTTCTTTTGCAATTTATTTTATTCATCCGTTTTCGATGGAATTCGTTTTCCGTCAACAATCTTCGACGAAATCCATTTTCGTCGAAAAACATCACAAAATCAATTGCTTTTGCATTTATTTTATTCATCCATTTTCGACGGAATCCGTTTTCCGTCAAAAAACTTCACAATATCAATTTCTTTTGCATTTATTTTATTCATCCATTTTCCACGGAATCCATTTTCTGTCAAAAAACTTCACAAAATCCATTTCTTTGGCATTTATTTTATTAATCCATTTTCGACGGAATTCATTTTCCGTCAAAAATCTTCGACAGAATCCATTTTCCGTCGAAAAACTTCACAAAATCAATTTCTTTTGCATTTATTTTATTCATCAGTTTTTGACGGAATCCATTTTCCGTCGAAAAATTTCACAAAATCAATTTCTTTTGCAATTATTTTATTCATCAGTTTTCGACGAAATGTTTTTTCCTTCGAAAAACTTCACAAAATGAATTTCTTTTGCAATTTATTTTATTCATCCGTTTTTGACGGAATTCGTTTTCCGTCAAAAATCTTCGACGAAATCCATTTTCGTCGAAAAACTTCAAAAAATTAGTTTCTTTTGCATTTATTTTATTCATCCATTTTCGACGGAATCCGTTTTCCGTCAAAAACTTCACAATATCAATTTCTTTTGCATTTATTTTATTCATCCATTTTCGACGGAATCCGTTTTCCGTCCAAAAACTTCACAAAATCAATTTCGTTTGCATTTATTTTATTCATCCATTTTCGACGGAATCCATTTTCCATCGAAAAACTTCACAAAATGAATTTCTTTTGCAATTTATTTTATTCATCCATTTTCTATGGAATTCGTTTTCGGTCAAAAATCTTCGACGAAATCCATTTTCGTCGAAAAACATCACAAATTCAATTTCTTTTGCATTTATTTTATTCATCCATTTTCGATGGAATCCGTTTTCCGTCAAAAAACTTCACAATATCAATTTCTTTTGCTTTAATTTTATTCATCCATTTTCGACGGAATCCGTTTTCCGTCAAAAAACTTCACAAAATTAATTTCTTTTGCATTTATTTTATTCATCCATTTTCGACAGAATTCGTTTTCCGTCAAAAATCTTTGACGAAATCCATTTTCGTCGAAAAACTTCACAAAATCAATTGCTTTTGCATTTACTTTATGGGTTTAGTGTTTGTCATTTTAAATGACACAAAGTTGTGTCATTTTTAATGAAACTACGTCGTTTTGGTGTGTTTTATAATTTTCTATAATTTATAAAATTAGAAATAAAAAGAAAATGGAGGAGAGAAAATGTAAAAAATTACACAAAACGACGTAGTTTCATTAAAAATGACGCATAACTTTGTGTCATTTAAAATGACAAACATTTTTCCCTTACTTTATTCATGCATTTTCGACGGAATCCATTTTCTATCGAAAAACTTCACAAAATCAATTTCTTTTGCACTTATTTTATTCATCCATCTTCGACAAAATCCATTTTCCGTCGAAAAACTTCACAAAATCAATTACTTTTGCATTTATCTTTTTCATCCATTTTTTACGGAATCCATTTTCCGTCGAAAAACTTCACAAAATCAATTTCTTTTGCATTTATTTTATTCATCAGTTTTCGACAGAATTCGTTTTCCGTCGAAAAACTTCACAAAATCAATTTCTTTTGCATTTATTTTATTCATCCATTTTCGATGTAATTCATTTTCCGTCAAAAATCTTCGACGGAATCCATTTTCCATCGAAAAACTTCACAAAATCAATTTCTTTTGCATTTATTATATTCATCAATTTTCGACGGAATCCGTTTTCCGTCAAAAAACTTCACAAAATCAATTTCTTTTGCATTTGCTTTATTCATCCATTTTCGACGGAATTAATTTTCCATCAAAAATCTTCGACGGAATCCATTTTCCGTCAAAAAACTTAACAAAATCAATTTCTTTTGCATTTATTTTATTCATCAGTTTTCGACGGAATCCATTTTCCTTCAAAAAACTTCACAAAATCAATTTCTTTTGCATTTATTTAATTCATCAGTTTTCGACGGAATTCGTTTTCCGCCAAAAATCTTCGACGCAATCCATTTTCGTCGAAAAACTTCACAAAATCAATTTCTTTTGCATTTATTTTATTCATCCATTTTCGACGAAATCCATTTTCTTTCAAAAAAACTTCACAATATCAATTTCTTTTGCATTTATTTTATTCATCCATTTTCGACGGAATCCGTTTTCCGTCCAAAACCTTCACAAAATCAATTTCTTTTGCATTTATTTTATTCATCCAATTTTGACGGAATTCATTTTCCGTCAAAAGTCTTTGACGGAATCCATTTTTCGTCGAAAAACTTCACAAAATCAATTTCTTTTGCATTTATTTTATTCATCAGTTTTCGACGGAATCCATTTTCCATCGAAAAACTTCACAAAATCAATTTCTTTTGCATTTATTTTATTCATCAGTTTTCGACGGAATCCATTTTCTATCGAAAAACTTCACAAAATCAATTTCTTTTGCACTTATTTTATTCATCCATTTTCGACGGAATCCACTTTCCGTCAAAACACTTCACAAAATCAATTTCTTTTGCATTTATTTTATTCCTCCATTTTCGACGGAATACATTTTCCGTCAAAAATCTTCGACAAAATCCATTTTCCGTCGAAAAACTTCACAAAATCAATTTCTTTTGCATTTATCTTTTTCATCCATTTTTTACGGAATCCATTTTCCGTCGAAAAACTTCACAAAATCAATTTCTTTTGCATTTATTTTATTCATCAGTTTTCGACAGAATTCGTTTTCCGTCGAAAAACTTCTCAAAATCAATTTCTTTTGCATTTATTTTATTCATCCATTTTCGACGTAATTCATTTTCCGTCAAAAATCTTCGACGGAATCCATTTTCCATCGAAAAACTTCACAAAATCAATTTCTTTTGCATTTATTATATTCATCAATTTTCGACGGAATTCGTTTTCCGTCAAAAAACATCACAAAATCAATTTCTTTTGCATTTGCTTTATTCATCCATTTTCGACGGAATTCATTTTCCGTCAAAAATCTTCGACGGAATCCATTTTCCGTCGAAAAACTTAACAAAATCAATTTCTTTTGCATTTATTTTATTCATCAGTTTTCAACGGAATCCATTTTCCGTCGAAAAACTTCACAAAACCAATTTCTTTTGCATTTATTTTATTCATCAGTTTTCGACGGAATTTGTTTTCCGCCAAAAATCTTCGACGCAATCCATTTTCGTCGAAAAACTTCACAAAATCAATTTCTTTTGCATTTATTTTATTCATCCATTTTCGACGAAATCAATTTTTTGTCAAAAAAACATCACAATATCAATTTCTTTTGCATTTATTTTATTCATCCATTTTCGACGGAATCCGTTTTCCGTCCAAAACCTTCATAAAATCAATTTCTTTTGCATTTATTTTATTCATCCATTTTTGACGGAATTCATTTTCCGTCAAAAATCTTTGACGGAATCCATTTTCCGTCGAAAAACTTCACAAAATCAATTTCTTTTGCATTTATTTTATTCATCAGTTTTCGTCGGAATCCATTTTTCGTCGAAAAACTTCACAAAATCAATTTCTTTTGCATTTATTTTATTCATCAGTTTTCGACGAAATTCTTTTTCCGTCAAAAAACTTCACAAAACCAATTTCTTTTGCATTTATTTTATTCATCCATTTTCGACGGAATACATTTTCCGTCAAAAATCTTCGACGGAATCCATTTTCCGTCGAAAAACTTCAAAAAATCAATTTCTTTTGCATATATTTTTTTCATCCGTTTTTCCGTCGAAAAACTTTACAAAATCAATTTTTTTCCAATTTATTTTAGTCATCCATTTTTGACGGAATTCATTTTCCGTCAAAAATCTTCGACGGATTTCATTTTTCGTCGAAAAACTTCACAAAGTCAATTTTTTTTGCATTTATTCTTTTCATCCGTTTTCAACGGAATCTATTTTCCTTCGAAAAACAACACAAAATCAATTTCTTCAGCATTTATTTTATTCATCCGTTTTCAACGGAATCCATTTTCCTTCGAAAAACAACACAAAATCAATTTCTTCTGCATTTATTTTATTCATCCGTTTTTTTTGGAATCCATTTTCCGTCAAAAAACTTCACAAAATGAATTTCTATTCCATTTATTTTATTCATCCGTTTTCAACGGAATTCATTTTCCGTCTAAAATCTTCGACAGAATCCATTTTTTGTCGAAAAAAATTTCAAAATCATTTTTTTTTGCATTTATTTTATTCATCCGTTTTCGACGGAATTCATTTTCAGTCAAAAATCTTCGACGCAAATCACTTTCCGTCAAAAATCTTCGACGGAATCCATTTTCCGTGAAAAAACTTCACAAAAACAATTTCTTTTGCATTTATTTTATTCATCAGTTTTCGACGAAATCCATTTTCCATTGAAAAACTTCACAAAATCAATTTCTTTTGCATTTATTTTATTCATCAGTTTTCGATGGAATCCATTTTCCGTCAAAAAACTTCACAAAATCAATTTCTTTTACATTTATTTTATTCATCCATTTTCGACGGAATTCATTTTCCATCAAAAATCTTCGACGGAATCCATTTTCCTCGAAAAACTTCACAAAATCTATTTCTTTTGCATTTATTTTAGTCATGAGTTTTCGAGGGAATCCATTTTCCGTAGAAAAACATCACAAAATCAATTTCTTTTGCATTTATTTTATTCATCAGTTTTCGACGAAATTCTTTTTCCGTCGAAAAACTTCACAAAATCAATTTCTTTTGCATTCATTTTATTCATCCATTTTCGACGGGATTCGTTTTCCTTCGAAAAACTTCTCAAAATCAATTTCTTTTGCATTTATTTTATTCATCCATTTTCGACGTAATTCATTTTCCGTCAAAAATCTTCGATGGAATCCATTTTCCATCGAAAAACTTCACAAAATCAATTTCTTTTGCATTTATTATATTCATCAATTTTCGACGGAATTCGTTTTCCGTCAAAAAACATCACAAAATCAATTTCTTTTGCATTTGCTTTATTCATCCATTTTCGACGGAATTCATTTTCCGTCAAAAATCTTCGACGGAATCCATTTTCCGTCGAAAAACTTAACAAAATCAATTTCTTTTGCATTTATTTTATTCATCAGTTTTCAACGGAATCCATTTTCCATCGAAAAACTTCACAAAACCAATTTCTTTTGCATTTATTTTATTCATCAGTTTTCGACGGAATTTGTTTTCCGCCAAAAATCTTCGACGCAATCCATTTTCGTCGAAAAACTTCACAAAATCAATTTCTTTTGCATTTATTTTTTTCATCCATTTTCGACGAAATCAATTTTTTGTCAAAAAAAATCACAATATCAATTTCTTTTGCATTTATTTTATTCATCCATTTTCGACGGAATCCGTTTTCCGTCCAAAACCTTTGACGGAATCCATTTTCCGTCGAAAAACTTCACAAAATCAATTTCTTTTGCATTTATTTTATTCATCAGTTTTCGTCGGAATCCATTTTTCGTCGAAAAAATTCACAAAATCAATTTCTTTTGCATTTATTTTATTCATCCATTTTCGACGGAATTCATTTTCCGTCAAAAATCTTTGACGGAATCCATTTTCCGTCGAAAAACTTCACAAAATCAATTTCTTTTGCATTTATTTTATTCATCAGTTTTCGTCGGAATCCATTTTTCGTCGAAAAAATTCACAAAATCAATTTCTTTTGCATTTATTTTATTCATCAGTTTTCGACGAAATTCTTTTTCCGTCAAAAAACTTCACAAAACCAATTTCTTTTGCATTTATTTTATTCATCCATTTTCGACGGAATACATTTTCCGTCAAAAATCTTCGACGGAATCCATTTTCCGTCGAAAAACTTCAAAAAATCAATTTCTTTTGCATATATTTTTTTCATCCGTTTTTCCGTCGAAAAACTTTACAAAATCAATTTTTTTCCAATTTATTTTAGTCATCCATTTTTGACGGAATTCATTTTCCGTCAAAAATCTTCGACGGATTTCATTTTTCGTCGAAAAACTTCACAATGTCAATTTTTTTTGCATTTATTCTTTTCATCCGTTTTCAACGGAATCTATTTTCCTTCGAAAAACAACACAAAATCAATTTCTTCAGCATTTATTTTATTCATCCGTTTTCAACGGAATCCATTTTCCTTCTAAAAACAACACAAAATCAATTTCTTCTGCATTTATTTTATTCATCCGTTTTTTTTGGAATCCATTTTCCGTCAAAAAACTTCACAAAATGAATTTCTATTCCATTTATTTTATTCATCCGTTTTCAACGGAATTCATTTTCCGTCAAAAATCTACGACGAAATCCATTTTCGTCGAAAAACTTCACAAAATGAATTTCTTTTGCATTTGTTTTATTCATCAGTTTTCGACGGAATCCATTTTCCATCGAAAAACTTAACAAAATCAATTTCTTTTGCATTTATTTTATTCATTAGTTTTCGACGGAATTCGTTTTCCGTCGAAAAACTTCACAAAATTAATTTCTTTTGCAATTTATTTTATTTATCCATTTTCGACGGAATTCTTTTTCCGTCAAAAATCTTTGACGAAATCCATTTTCGTCGAAAAACTTCACAAAATCAATTGCTTTTGCATTTACTTTATTCATCCATTTTCGACGGAATCCGTTTTCCGTCAAAAAACCTCACAATAACAATTTCTTTTGCATTTATTTTATTCATCCATTTACGACGGAATCCATTTTCTGTCAAAAAACTTCACAAAATCCATTTCTTTTGCATCTATTTTATTCATCCATTTTCAGCGAAATTCATTTTCCGTCAAAAATCTTCGACAGAATCCATTTTCCGTCGTAAAACTTCACAAAATCAATTTCTTTTGCATTTATCTTTTTCATCCAATTTTTACGGAATCCATTTTCCGTCGAAGGAATCCATTTTCCGTCGAAAAACTTCACAAAATCAATTTCTTTTGCATTTATTTTATTCATCAGTTTTCGACAGAATTCATTTTACGTCAAAAAACTTCACAATATCAATTTCTTTTGCATTTATTTTATTCATCCATTTTCTACGGAATCCATTTTCTTTCAAAAAACTTCACAAAATCCATTTCTTTTGCATCTATTTTATTCATCCATTTTCGACGAAATTCATTTTCCGTCAAAAATCTTCGACGAAATCAATTTTCCGTCAAAAAACTTCACAAAATCAATTTCTTTTGCATTCATTTTATTCATCAGTTTTCGACGGAATCCATTTTCCATCGAAAAACTTCACCAAATCAATTTCTTTTGCATTTTTTTTATTCATCCAATTTCGACGAAATCCATTTTCCATCAAAACACTTCACAAAATCAATTTCTTTTGCATTTATTTTATTCCTCCATTTTCGACGTAATACATTTTTCGTCAAAAATCTTTGACGGAATCCATTTTCCGTCGAAAAACTTCACAAAATAAATTTCTTTTGCATTTATTTTATTCATCAGTTTTTGACAGAATTCGTTTTCCGTCAAAAAACTTCACAATATCAATTTCTTTTGCATTTATTTTATTCATCCATTTTCGACGAAATCCATTTTCTGTCAAAAAACTTCACAAAATCCATTTCTTTTGCATCTATTTTATTCATCCATTTTCGACGAAATTCATTTTCCGTCAAAAATCTTCGACGGAATCGATTTTCCGTCGAAAAACTTCACAAAATCAATTTCTTTTGCATTTATTTTATTCATCAGTTTTCGACGGAATCCATTTTCCGTCGAAAAACTTCACAAAATCAATATCTTTTGCATTTTTTTTATTCATCCAATTTCGACGGAATCCATTTTCCGTCAAAACACTTCACAAAATCAATTTCTTTTGCATTTATTTTATTCCTCCATTTTCGACGGAATACATTTTTCGTCAAAAATCTTTGACGGAATCCATTTTTCGTCGAAAAACTTCATAAAATCAATTTCTTTTGCATTTATTTTTTTCATCCATTTTTGACGGAATCCATTTTCCATCGAAGGAATCCATTTTCCGTCGAAAAACTTCACAAAATCAATTTCTTTTGCATTTATTTTATTCATCAGTTTTCGACGGATTTCGTTTTCCGTCGAAAAACTTCACAAAATCAATTTCTTTTGCATTTATTTTATTCATCCATTTTCGACGGAATTCATTTTCCGTCAAAAATCTTCGACGGAATCCATTTTCCGTCGAAAAACTTAACAAAATCAATTTCTTTTGCATTTATTTTATTCAACGGTTTTTGACGGAATTCATTTTCCGTCGAAAAACTTCACAAAATCAATTTCTTTTGCATTTATTTTATTCATCAATTTTCGACGGAATCCATTTTCCATCAAAAAACTTCACCAAATCAATTTCTTTTGCATTTATTTTATTCATCAGTTTTCGACGGAATCCATTTTCCATCGAAAAACTTCACAAAATCAATTTCTTTTGCATTTATTTTATTCATCCATTTTCGACGGAATCGATTTTCCGTCAAAACACTTCACAGAATCAATTTCTTTTGCATTTATTTTATTCATCAGTTTTCGACAGAATTAGTTTTCCGTCGAAAAACTTCTCAAAATCATTTTCTTTTGCATTTATTTTATTCATCCATTTTCGACGTAATTCATTTTCCATCAAAAATCTTCGACGGAATCCATTTTCCATCGAAAAACTTAACAAAATCAATTTCTTTTGCATTTATTTTATTCATCAGTTTTCGACGGAATCCATTTTCCATCGAAAAACTTCACAAAATCAATTTCTTTTGCATTTATTTTATTCATCAATTTTCGACGAAATTCTTTTTCCGTCAAAAAACTTCACAAAATTAATTTCTTTTACAATTTATTTTATTCATCCGTTTTCAACGGAATTCGTTTTCCGTCACAAATCTTCGACGCAATCCATTTTCGTCGAAAAACTACACAAAATCAATTTCTTTTGCATTTATTTTATTCATCCAATTTCGACGAAATGCATTTTCTGTCAAAAAAACTTCACAATATCAATTTCTTTTGCATTTGTTTTATTCATCCTTTTTCGACGGAATCCGTTTTCCGTCCAAAAACTTCACAAAATCAATTTCTTTTGCATTTATTTTATTCGACGTAATTTATTTTCCATCAAAAATCTTCGACGGAATCCATTTTCCATCGAAAAACTTAACAAAATCAATTTCTTTTGCATTTATTTTATTCATCAGTTTTCGACGGAATCCATTTTCCATCGAAAAACTTCACAAAATCAATTTCTTTTGCATTTATTTTATTCATCAGTTTTCGACGAAATTCTTTTTCCGTCAAAAAACTTCACAAAATTAATTTCTTTTGCAATTTATTTTATTCATCCGTTTTCAACGGAATTCGTTTTCCGTCACAAATCTTCGACGCAATCCATTTTCGTCGAAAAACTTCACAAAATCAATTTCTTTTGCATTTATTTTATTCATCCAATTTCGACGAATCTGTCAAAAAACTTCACAATATCAATTTCTTTTGCAATTATTTTATTCATCAGCTTTCGACAGAATCCATTTTCCGTCGAAAAACTTCACAAAATCAATTTCTTTTGCATTTATTTTATTCATCGGTTTTCGACGAAATTCTTTTCCATCAAAAATCTTTGACGGAATCCATTTTTCGTCGAAAAACTTCACAAAATCAATTTCTTTTACATATATTTTTTTCATCCGTTTTCGACGGAATCCATTTTCCATCGAAAATCTTTACAAAACCAATTTCTTTTCCACTTTATTTTAGTCATCCGTTTTTTACGGAATTCATTTTCCGTCCAAAATCTTCGACGGATTTCCTTTTTCGTCGAAAAATTTCACAAAGTCAATTTTTTTTTTGCATTTATTCTATTCATCCGTTTTCAACGGAATCTATTTTCCTTCGAAAAACAACACAAAATCAATTTCGTCAGCATTTATTTTATTCATCTGTTTTCAACGGAATCCATTTTCCTTCGAAAAACAATACAAAATCAATTTTTTCTGCATTTATTTTATTCATCCGTTTTTTATGGAATCCATTTTCCGTCAAAAAACTTCACAAAATAAATTTCTATTACATTTATTTTATTCATCCGTTTTCAACGGAATCCATTTTTTGTCAAAAAAAAATTTCAAAATCATTTTTTTTTGCATTTATTTTATTCATCCGTTTTCGACGGAATTCATTTTTAGTCAAAAATCTTCGACGCAAATCACTTTCCGTCAAAAATATTCGACGGAATCCATTTTCCGTCGAAAAACTTCACAAAATCCATTTCTTTTGCATTTATTTTATTAATCAGTTTTCGACGAAATTCTTTTTCCGTCGAAAAACTTTACAAAATCAATTTCTTTTGCATTTATTTTATTCATCAGTTTTCGACGAAATCCATTTTCCGTCAAAAAACTTCACAAAACCAATTTCTTTTGTATTTATTTTATTCATCAGTTTTCGACGAAATTCTTTTTCCGTCGAAAAACTTCACAAAACCAATTTCTTTTGCATTTATTTTATTCCTCCATTTTCGACGGAATACATTTTCCGTCAAAAATCTTCGACGAAATCCATTTTCGTCGAAAAACTTCACAAAATCAATTGTTTTTGCATTTATTATATTCATCAATTTTCGACGGAATCCGTTTTCCGTCAAAAAACTTCACAAAATCAATTTCTTTTGCATTTACTTTTTTCATCCATTTTCGACGGAATTCATTTTCCGTCAAAAATCTTCGACGGAATCCTTTTTCCGTCGAAAAACTTCACAAAATCAATTTCTTTTGCATTTATTTTACTCATCAGTTTTCGACGGAATCCATTTTCCGTCGAAAAACTTCACAAAATCAATTTCTTTTGCATTTATTTTATTCATCAGTTTTCGACGGAATCCATTTTCCGTCGAAAAACTTCACAAAATCTATTACTTTTGCATTTATTTTAGTCATGAGTTTTCGACGGAATCCATTTTCCGTCGAAAAACTTCACAAAATCAATTTCTTTTGTATTTATTTTATTCATCAGTTTTCGACGAAATTCTTTTTCCGTCAAAAAACTTCACAAAATCAATTTTTTTTGCATTTATTTTATTCATCCATTTTCGACGGAATACATTTTCCGTCAAAAATCTTCGACGAAATCCATTTTCGTCGAAAAACTTCACAAAATCAATTGTTTTTGCATTTATTATATTCATCAATTTTCGACGGAATCCGTTTTCCATCAAAAAAGTTCACAAAATCAATTTCTTTTGCATTTACTTTATTCATCCATTTTCGACGGAATTCATTTTCCGTCAAAAATCTTCGACGGAATCCATTTTCCGTCGAAAAACTTCACAAAATCAATTTCTTTTGCATTTATTTTATTCATCAGTTTTCGACGGAATCCATTTTCCGTCGAAAAACTTCACAAAATCAATTTCTTTTGCATTTATTTAATTCATTAGTTTTCGACGAAATTCTTTTTCCGTCGAAAAACTTCACAAAATCCATTTCTTTTGCATTTATTTTATTCATCCATTTTCGACGGAATTCATTTTCCGTCAAAAATCTTCGACGGAATCCCTTTTCTGTCGAAAAACTTTACAAAGTCAATTTCTTTTGCATTTATTTTATTCATCAGTTTTCGACGGAATCCATTTTCCATCGAAAAACTTCACAAAATCAATTTCTTTTGCATTTATTTTATTCATCAGTTTTCGACGAAATCCATTTTCCATTGAAAAATTTCACAAAATCAATTTCTTTTGCATTTATTTTATTCATCAGTTTTCGACGAAATCCATTTTCCGTCAAAAAACTTCACAAAACCAATTTCTTTTGTATTTATTTTATTCATCAGTTTTCGACGAAATTCTTTTTCCGTCGAAAAACTTCACAAAACCAATTTCTTTTGCATTTATTTTATTCATCCATTTTCGACGGAATACATTTTCCGTCAAAAATCTTCGACGAAATCCATTTTCGTCGAAAAACTTCACAAAATCAATTGTTTTTGCATTTATTATATTCATCAATTTTCGACGGAATCCGTTTTCCGTCAAAAAACTACACAAAATCAATTTCTTTTGCATTTACTTTTTTCATCCATTTTCGACGGAATTCATTTTCCTTCAAAAATCTTCGACGGAATCCTTTTTCCGTCGAAAAACTTCACAAAATCAATTTCTTTTGCATTTATTTTATTCATCAGTTTTCGACGGAATCCATTTTCCGTCGAAAAACTTCACAAAATCAATTTCTTTTGCATTTATTTTATTCATCAGTTTTCGACGGAATCCATTTTCCGTCGAAAAACTTCACAAAATCTATTACTTTTGCATTTATCTTAGTCATGAGTTCTCGACGGAATCCATTTTCCGTCGAAAAACTTCACAAAATCAATTTCTTTTGTATTTATTTTATTCATCAGTTTTCGACGCAATTCTTTTTCCGTCGAAAAACTTCACAAAATCAATTTCTTTTGCATTTATTTTATTCATCCATTTTCGACGGAATACATTTTCCGTCAAAAATCTTCGACGAAATCCATTTTCGTCGAAAAACTTCACAAAATCAATTGTTTTTGCATTTATTATATTCATCAATTTTCGACGGAATCCGTTTTCCGTCAAAAAACTTCACAAAATCAATTTCTTTTGCATTTACTTTATTCATCCATTTTCGACGGAATTCATTTTCCGTCAAAAATCTTCGACGGAATCCATTTTCCGTCGAAAAACTTCACAAAATCAATTTCTTTTGCATTTATTTTATTCATCAGTTTTCGACGGAATCCATTTTCCGTCGAAAAACTTCACAAAATCAATTTCTTTTGCATTTATTTAATTCATTAGTTTTCGACGAAATTCTTTTTCCGTCGAAAAACTTCACAAAATCCATTTCTTTTGCATTTATTTTATTCATCCATTTTCGACGGAATTCCTTTTCCGTCAAAAATCTTCGACGCAATCCCTTTTCTGTCGAAAAAACTTCACAAAGTCAATTTCTTTTGCATTTATTTTATTCATCAGTTTTCGACGGAATCCATTTTCCATCGAAAAACTTCACAAAATCAATTTCTTTTGCATTTATTTTATTCATCCATTTTCGACGGAATCCATTTTCCGTCAAAGAACTTCACAAAATCAATTTCTTTTGCATTTATTTTATTCATCCATTTTCGACGGAATCCATTTTCCGTCAAAACACTTCACAAAATCAATTTCTTTTGCATTTATTTTATTCCTCCAATTTCGACGGAATACATTTTCCGTAAAAAATCTACGACGGAATCCATTTTCCGCCGAAAAACTTCACAAAATCAATTTCTTTTGCATTTATCTTTTTCATCCATTTTTGACGGAATCCATTTTCCGTCGAAAAACTTCACAAAATCAATTTCTTTTGCATTTATTTTATTCCTCTAATTTCGACGGAATCTATTTTCCGTCGAAAAACTTCACAAAATCAATTTCTTTTGAAGTTATCTTTTTCATCCATTTTTGACGGAATCCATTTTCCGTCGAAGGAATCCATTTTCCGTCAAAAAACTTCACAAAATCAATTTCTCTTGCATTTATTTTATTCATCGGTTTTCGACAGAATTCGTTTTCCGTCGAAAAATTTCACAAAATCAATTTCTATTGCATTTATTTTATACATCCATTTTCGACGGAATTCATTTTCCGTCAAAAATCTACG
>JAVKPL010000916.1:0-157599 GCA_032173675.1 Gastrolobium villosum
CCTTTGGTAATAGACGTAGGGATATGTATGGTCGAATTTTTTGAAAAATCGAATTGAATTGGTTTAAATGGTTCGGTTTAAAATTGGTTCGGTTCGATTCAAAACGGTTCGGTTCTATTCGGAACTGATTTGAGTCGACCTTATTTTGAAAAGATTTTTTTAAAAAAAATTTAAAAAATTATAAAATAAAGTTATAAAAATCATTTTGTTTCAATTTGAAAACGGTTCGGTTCGGTTCGGAAACGGTTCCGTTCGATTCAAAATGATTGAGTTTTTAAACTGGTTCTAAAAACTGGTTCTTTAAAAATCGGTTCGGTTCATAAACCGGATTTTAAAAAATGGTTATTTTAAGGGCGGTTCGGTTCATGGTTTGATCCAGTTTTTTGGTTATTTTACACATCCCTAATTAGACGGTCACTAACCCCTTGCATATCATTTCATTGGCGGGAATGATAAAATGTTAGAATTTCATGTGTCATTATTTAATTTTAACAAATTAAGGGATAAGTTGTATTTACCACCTTTTTTTTTTCTTATCGCCTCTTACTAACAATTTTGTTATCGTTTGATTAAAATCAAATTAATGGCTCTCACTTGATGTCATTTTCTAATCATTAATTTGATTTTGATCCAACAATAACAAGATTGGTGATAAAAAAATGTAATAAGTATAACCTCCTCATAAATTAAACCCAAACATCATATAAATCCCAAATATGACATGTATCGTATATAATTATGTGGATCAATCTACCGGCCAATTGTGAAAAATAAATTAGAAAGTTTATAAATCAAAATAATTTACGAATTTAAGTGTTTGTAAGCAGTGTTATGAAAATCGGACCGACTCGGGAACCGGTAAACCGGTCCTATAACTGGTCCGGTTGAAGAAACGAACCGGCCAGGCATCAGAACCGGTACGACTCGGCCGGTTTTCATGAAAACCAGTGACCCGGTCCGGTCCAAAAAAAATTCCAATTTTTTTAAAAAAAAAATCATAATGAACATATTTGAATATTATTTTGCTTATTGACTTACATAAGTTATGTAACTACAACATTAATATTATCTCAATTAGCTTATTTACATAAGTTATGTACCTACAACATTAATATTATCTTAATTATGCACAGAAAATTTTGATTTGATTTATAGTTAGGGATATCATTTTCTGAACCTAAAGTCTCGTATCACGATATTTATATTTTTTTTTTATCTTTTATTGGATAATAATATGTGATTTATTATTTTTATATTAAAATATTTGAAATTTTTATCATTTTTTTAGATATTTGAGTATGTTTATAATTTTTTAATATAAATTATAAAATTACATATAATTACCGGGTCATGCGGTTGAACCAGTACCTCGACTGTGTCAATGACCGGGCCGGTTTTAATAACATTGTTTGTAAGAATACTAGAGCAAATGAAATTATAAATAGGATAAACTAATAAATATTCTATTTTTTTTTTGGTAAGCAATAAATATTCTATTCTATTTAACATTCATTTAACACAAGTTTTTCAATAAACATGGCAAGTAAATGTAACTAGCGTGGCCTTTTATTTAAGTTTAAGAGAGTTGTTTATCAAAAAATAAATAAATTTAAGAGAGATTGTTAACTTAGTTAACGTAATATAAAAATGTCACGGATAAAAGCTTTATCTGCGATTAATTATGATGTGCATATTTAGAAAGCCAAAGTTTTTGTGTCATTTGATTTTTAATGTTTTCTTTCTTCCAAATTTGAATTCCAATAATCAAAAGCAAAATATTTCTCTTATCACATAAGATAAAGTTATCAATTATAACTCTAAAACAATGCAATTTGGGGGGAGGGGGGGATGATGAATATTTTGAGATTTTTTTTTTCAAAAAATAAAATTTATCAAAATGTCCTTTTTTTATTTAAATCACAAAACAAAATCATTTTGAAATTGCAGGGAAACAATTTTATACTTGTAATTGGAAAAACATTAAATTCCAATAAAAAAGATAGTAAGTTTTACAAAGCACGTAGCTTAGTGTTAAGAAGCTTTCGCCTCTTAAAATTTTCAAAATATTTTTATATATATTTTTTAATTTTTCTGTTATAAATGGGTCCCAAAATTAATCATTTTAATTCTTCCCGTAGCTCTTTCTCTTTCTATATATATACTAACCTGTAATAAAAAGTGTAATAATAATTATTGATCAGTCTAAAATATATTAGGCCCGACTACACATGATTGAGTCTGGTTCAATTGTTGCCTAAAGCGAGTCTGTAAGAGGATTTGTTAGCTGTGATGCAGGTTGATTTTGTGGATAATTGTATTGGTGTTAGAGACATTTGCTTGATTGGGATAAATGAGGGGTACTGCAACATATTCTGACGCTAAAGTAAGTGTTTCATTAATGAGCTTAGACAATAATGGAGAAGATGATCATATTTGTGCTTTGAGCCTTTCTTATATAGTAACAAAATGATCTACTTGTGCCGCTTTAGTATGGCGGCATTCATCCCTATTTGCGTGGGTTGAGATGGCCTCTATAGTATAGGTGTGTATGGGTCATATTGAACTGAATTTTTTGAAGAATTGAACCGAATTGCTTTAAACGGTTCGGTACGATTTTGATTGAAAATTTAACATTCGGTTCAAAATCGTTTCGATTCGATTTGAAACCGGTTCAATTCGGTTTGAAACCAGTTCGGGTCGAATCTATTCTGAAAAGAAAATAAAAGAAAAGGAAAAAAAATTAAAGTATAGAAAGTATAAAATTAAAGAACCTATTTTTGCATTAGAAGTCGCTAATATAGAAAGTATAAATAGTTATCTTGTCCAAATATTAAAAATCCGACTCATATATTAAAATGACGAGATTACTAAATTATGTACTCCTAAAGAGGACAATTAGGCGTCTACAGTAGGGATACTTAATGATTGCAACTGAGACTATGCTAGTGGCTGCATTTCATATATCTTTATATTGGATGGACGATGTTGGGGATTGATATGAACTTTGATTCGAATTGTCAATTTTATGAGTCTCATCCATCGTGTTTCTGAAATCGATTGTCTAATTGATTTTGTATATGCTGCGATATATATATATATATATAGGCAGGATACTTTGATACTGGTATTAAATTTGAAGTTTGACACTTAATTTAAGAATTGTTAGATAAAAAAGATCAATGATGTCACATGCTTACAAATCAGAGTCGTTGATCTTTTTTGATCTAATGACTCTTAGATGAGGTGTCAAATTTCAAATTTAACACAAGTGTCAAAGAATTCTACTTCATATATATATATATATATATATATATATATATATATATATATATATATATATATATATATATATATATATATATATATATATATATATACGCGGAAGAATCTATTTATATATATATTTTTTACAAACTTACAAATTACACTATGTCTGACCGGTAAAGTATTACCGGTTAAGCATAGTATAATTTGTAAGAGTTTATAAATATAACATATCCCATGAGATCGTAGACTAATATTTCGTCATCAATTTCATTTTCATTTTCAGCTCCAAGCAACAAATGTAGAAAATATTCAACTGTGAGTTGTGAAGAAGTCCCATATATTGATTAAAATAAATCAAGTGAGGATAATGATCCACAAATTTATAATTTTAAATTTTTGGGTTGAGATGTGATATTAGACTATTTATTATGTTTTGTAATCTGATCCATTTTAATAAAGGATTTTGGTTTCTCATTACCACTCTTAACAACAGGAATCTCAAAGATAATCCTAAATGAGCCAAAATGGAATATAAAAGAATGGAAATAGACGGATAAAAATCATATATTTCTCAACTAAATAGCTAAAAAAAAATTCAATTAACGCTTCTGAATTCCTCCTGAAGCTTCAGAAAATATTGAGCATAAACTTCATTTTTTTAATGCTTCTCTATCTTTATTTAGTGAGCTATTTTCATATATATTTTAACAGTTGGGGAAAAATATGAGGATCGTAGAAGCAAACAAAAAAGTAAGTAAAAATTAAGAGAGATATTCTTATTACCAAAAATTTTTAATTATCACCATTCGTGGACATGTTTATATTATGTCCTACAAAGAACTATCTAGACGAATGTCACCATTAGATTAATATTTTTTTATCTTTAAAAACTTTTTAATATTCCCTCTTTGAAAAGTGCAATAAAGAGATTTATTAGTTGCTAGTAACTCTTTGGAGCATAACTCTTGGAAGTTGAGTTTAGATATTATTATTTCTATTTCCTAAGCAACACAATTCTTGGGAGCATGACTCTTGGGAGTTGTGTTTAGTTATTTTTATTTATATTTCCTAAGCAACACAACTCTTGGAGTTATATGTCTCTTTCTATTCTTATGCTTTTAGTTATTCTATAAATATAGGATATTTTGTAATGCAAATGGCAGATTTGATGAATGAAAAAGTGTGTTGCAAGTTCTCAAACTTGTCTTGAATCTTGTTATCTTTATCTAACCTTGGGTTAGTGGTGAGGCAAGTGGGTTCTTTATCAGTTGGGAGGGTGGCTTAGCCTTTAATCTCAATTGTGGTGGTCTTTTCTTATCTATCCCGTTTATTTTTACAAAGTGTCTTTTCCCTTTTCTCATACCCATCACGTATCAACTTGGTATCAAGAGCACCGGTTCACATGGAAGACGAAGGTCCAAGGTACAGAACTCGTGAGCAAAATCAGAATATGAGGCGTGACCAACAACTTGCAAATCTTGAAAATCAGATTGAAGAAATACGTCAAACTCTTGCTAATCTTGTCCAAGGAAATCATCATGGACGTAGGAGACATTCCAGAAGCACTCATAGCCCCTCTAGTCATGATTCTTCTGCTAGTGACTCAAGTGCTTCTTCAAATGAGTCAACACTTCATGATAGAAGAAGGAGAAAATTCCAAGATGACTCTAGAGAAGTGAAAATCGAACCGCCAGAATTTGATGGCAGCTTGAATCCCGATATTTATTTGGAATGAGTTCGTTCTATTGAGCGAATTTTTAAAGCTAAAGACTTTGATGATGAGAAGTGCTTCAAAATTGCAAGCATCAAACTCAAAAAGTATGCATCAATATGGTTTGAGAACTTGAAGATGGAGAGGAACCGAGAAGGCAAGAGAAGCTCAAATCTTGGGCTAAACTGAAGAGGCTGATGGATAAAAGATTTCTTCCTGCCAGTTACAAACAAGACTTGTATCTCAAAATTGCTTCTCTCAAACAAGAAGATCTTAGTGTTGAAGAGTATATTAGGGAGTATGAGCAACTCCTTATGACTAGTGGCCTTCAAGAAGTTCAGGAACAAAAAATTGCTCGTTTTATTGGTGGGTTAAATACTGATATTGCTGAGAAGGTGGAACTACAACCTTTTTGGACTTTTGAAGATGTGTGCAAGTTAGCCATTAAAGTGGAGAAACATTCAAAATCAAACAAGGCGACCAACAAGCCATCAAGTTTCTTTAAGAATTACTATTCCAAGGATGACTCCTCTTCATCACAAATTATTAAGGAGAAGGTCGAGGAAGCTCCGAAAGAATTTAAAAAGAAGTTTGATGAAAAGAAATGTTTTAGATGCCAAGGCTATGACCATTTTGAAGCTGATTGTCCTAATAGGCGGGTTATGAAATTTAAAGAAATTGAGCATGAATATGAACAAGGTCCAGTTTGGGATGCTGAACATGATGAAATCCCGGATGAAGAAATTATCTTAGTTTGGGATGCTGAACATGATGAAATCCAGGATGAAGAAATTATCTTAGGAGCAGACCAAGGGGAGCATCTGCTTATGTTACGAAGAGTCCTCCATGCTACAAAAGCAACTAAAGGGAAAAGCCAAAGAGAAAGTATGAATACTTGTTCTGTTCCAGCTTTACCCATTCCTAAAAAGGATGGTACTATGCGTATGTGTGTTGATAGTAGGGCCATAAACAACATCACTATCAAGTATGGAATGAAGGAAGGAGATAAGTGGAAGACTGCATTTAAGACTAAAGGAGAGTTATATGAATGGAGAGTCATGCCCTTTGGGCTTTCTAATGCTCCAAGCACCTTTATGAGACTTATGAATGAAATTCTTCGTCCTTCCATTGAGAATTTTGTTGTGGTATGTTTTGATGATATCTTTGTTTATTCCAAGAGTAATGAAGACCATGAGGATTTGAGGACAAATCCCAATCAGGAAGGGGAGGATGATACAGAAGGAAACTCAAGAGTTTTAGCATTTAAAGTGCAATAAAGAGATTTATTAGTTGCTAGTAACTCTTTGGAGCATAACTCTTGGAAGTTGGGTTTAGATATTATTATTTCTATTTCCTAAGCAACACAATTCTTGGGAGCATGACTCTTGGGAGTTGTGTTTAGTTATTTTTATTTATATTTCCTAAGCAACACAACTCTTGGAGTTATATGTCTCTTTCTATTCTTATGCTTTTAGTTATTCTATAAATATAGGATATTTTGTAATGCAAATGGCAGATTTGATGAATGAAAAAGTGTGTTGCAAGTTCTCAAACTTGTCTTGAATCTTGTTATCTTTATCTAACCTTGGGTTAGTGGTGAGGCAAGTGGGTTCTTTATCAGTTGGGAGGGTGGCTTAGCCTTTAATCTCAATTGTGGTGGACTCTTATCTATCCCGTTTACTTTTACAAAGTGTCTTTTCCCTTTTCTCATACCCATCACGTATCACCAATTAATGTGAGACTCATCACACTTAAATACCTCAACAAATGCAAGACCCATATCAATATGAGATCCATATTCAAAGTCTTCACCATTAAACAAAACTTTGGTTAACAAAGCCTGCTACTCTTCTCAAAGACAAAAGCTTAACTCAGCAAGCTCCTCAATATTAAATGCCACATTTCAGCAAGTTGCTTTTGCAACTTCACTGCCAAGCAACTTTTGCAACCATTATCTTCAAGTCACCCACAAGAACCAATAAAGAGAGATGATTGCCTTCACCACGAAGAAAGATATAATTACATATATGTTAATCCAAAGGTACATATATTCTCCCACATAATAAATCTGCTTATATAAAAATCTGAATTGAGCGTCAAAGTGTCTTGCAAGTACACTCCTCACCTTATTTTAGTGAAAACCCATGGATTAAAGTTGCAACGCATTTGGAGGACATTTGTGTAGATAAGAATCACATGAACATCCCAGATAAAAATGGAACTAATCACATATATTAATAGAAAACTAAAATAAAATAAAATCTAGTCCCATAGTTTATAAATTGATAGACGTTTTTTTTTTCTCTCTCATATGATTTTGTTGTAGCAAACTCGAACGTTTTTTAAATTTTACGAACTGAACATTTTTTTTTTTTGGTGAAAACGAACTGAACATTTTAGATTATATAGTTCATAAAAAATAAAAAATATCCTATCAAAGTTGGACGTGTTTCAATCATACGGATAGGTGTTGTTAGGTAGGAATAAATTTTTGGTGTTACTCTTGCACCAAAGATTCAATGTATCCCACTTATATGTCAGCCAAAATACTTTTTTTTTTTCTGTCAAATTCTTTCTTTCTCATCTAATGTGTAATGTTTTCATTGATGGGATGCACTGAATCTAGGTGCAACAAATGCACCTAAGATTTATTCGTTAGCGAGACCTGTTTAGCGAAATTTCGTTATAGATTTTTTGAGTATCAAGGTCTTGTTTATTTCAAGTAGAAGGCTAACTTCAAAAAAAAATGACTAAATTACTTTTTCTTATGATTTTAATAAGTTTTTTTTCGTAGTTTAAAATTTATAATATAATCTTTATACAAATGAAATATTATGTTTATCTTTTTTTCATCTCTATTGTAACTACTCTTATTTAGTACTTTTAGATTACAATCTCAACTAACTTATATTTTTTTTCTTTTGTTAAGATTTTGATCTAATAGTGTTGAAAATGAGAAGATAAAATAGACATAAAAAAAGGTATGCACTATATCTTATCTCATCTATATATTGCAAAATACTTTTAGTCAAGTCTTTATTGGATACTCGGCGACTAGATATTTATATACTCATAATACGCTATTAGAAAATTCTTAATTTTTTATAGAAAATATTTTGTAAAAAATAAATACCAAAATTTCATCGGAAAACGTATTTCAGCGAAGTTTTCGATTGAAATAATATTCCGTAGAAAATTTTCGAAGAAAAAAATATTTTGTTGAAAGTTTTCACATAAAACAGATTACATCAAAAATTTAAAAAAATGATAAAAGATATTATATTTATGAACTTTTTGACGGAATTCTTTTTTTGTCAATTTTTTTTTTACGGAATTCATTTTTCATTGAAATTTTTCCACAAAAAATGAATTTCGTCAAAAACCTTATAAAAAATAAATCGTAAAGAAATTATATCTATGAATTTTTCAATGGAATTCAATTTTTGTCAAAAAAAAAGGAAAAAAAAAATATATTATTGAACTTTTCGACGAAATTCATTTTTGGGCGAAAAATTTCGATGAAAAATCAATCCGTCAAAGATCTTATAAATATAATATCTTTTATCATTTTTTTAAAATTTTGACGTAATCTGTTTTATGTGAAAACTTTCAATAGAATATTTTTTAAAGATTTACGATGAAAAATGAATCCGTCGATTTTTTTTGAAAGAAATGAAGTTCCGTCGAAGTTTTTTGACGAAAAATGAATTCAAACGAAATCGTTATAAAAAATAAATCATAAAAAAAAATTGTATTTATTAACTTTATTACGAAATTCATTTTCCGTCAAAAAATTTCGACAGAAAAATAGTGTCATCAAGAACCTTTTAAAAAAATTATATTTATGAGCTTTTTCGACGGAAATCAGATCCGTCTAAATTTTTCAAAGCAAAATGAGTTTTTTCGAAAATGTTATAAAAAAATAAATCATAAAATAAATTATATTTATAAATTTTTCAACGAAATTTATTTTTCATAGTAAATCTTCAATTTAAAATAATTCTGTCAAAAACATTTTAAAAAATTAAAGGAAAAAATAAATTATATTTATGAATTTTTCAACGAAAAATGAATTCCGTCAAAAACGTTATAAAAATGTAAATCATACAAAAATTATATTTATAAACTTTTCGACTGAACATTGATTGAGCGATCTAATGCCCACAGGTGAAGATAAATCTGTTTGTCCTGGACGGGGTGAGAATGAGTCTTTTTCTTCTTTTATACATAACTTCTCACTTAATCTATATTTCATAAAAACTTTATTACTCAATCAAATTTCTTGACATTAAAGCATTAATTTTTTTTTTTTACATAAAACAAGAATTTGCATAAGAATTTTATTTAATATAATAATTTATTTATCATCAATTTGTTTACTTTACTAAAATTGTACAAATAAAAGTCACAAAGTTATTTATGCATAGAAACCGACTCTAAGAGGTTCTGTCATTGTTGAAATCCTTTAATGGGTTACAATTGTTACCTATGGTCCTTCTTTATAAGTGATATTTTATGCATATAGGAGGGGGAATATGGTTTATACTTTATTATTGTTGATTTGGCTTGTCAGTACAAAAATGTTAACTATTAAATCCATAAAAGTAGAGTTGATAAAGTGGATTGATCCGATATTACGAAAGTTGAAGAAAGACATTTTCTGATTGAATGAATTACTGAATACAAAGTTAGCTATTTATACTACAAATGATAACTAACAATAACAGACTTTAACTAACAACTAACAAATAACAGATTAACTAATCTTTAACTATCAGTAGAAGCCTCCACATCAGATGATAACTGTGATACCCCCGCAAGCTGGACTATGGATATCTCGAAGACCAAGACCTGAAAGGAGCAAGTGAAATTGCTGTGGATGAAGAGGCTTAGTTAATATGTCTGCCAACTGCTTAGAAGAAGTAACAGGGAGAAGATGAAGAAGTCCAGCTTGAAGTTTCTCTCTGACAATATGACAATCAATCTCTATATGCTTTGATCTCTCATGAAAAGCTGGATTTTTGGCAGGATATATAGCAGATTGATTATCGCAGAAAATAGAAGCTAGCTTAGGAGTGCTAATCTGTAAATCATGTAGCAAATATTGTAACCATTGTAAAGTGGTGGAGGCAAGGGCATGATATTCTGCTTCACTAGACGACCGTGAAACCGTGTGCTGTTTCTTTGACCTCCACGATACTAAGGAATTGCCAAGGAAAGTGCATAACCCTGTGATTGATCTTCGCGTGTCAGGACAGCAAGCCCAGTCGGAGTCCGCAAAACCAGATAATTGCAGATCATTAGAAACAGGGAAGAACAGACCTTTGGCAGGTGCACCTTTTAAGTAACGAAGTACACGATTTGCAGCTGCTTGATGAATCTGTGTTGGAGCAGAAACATATTGACTCAGTTGTTGTACAACAAAACTGAGATCAGTTCTAGTAGTGGTGAGGTATAACAACCTGCCCACTAACTTTCGATAGGATGCAGCATCTGCTAATAATTCAGAATCATCTTGAGATCGACGTAATTTTATGGAAGGATCCGTTGGAGTAGTTGTACATTTAGCAGCTAGGAGACCAGAGTCTGATAATAACTCCAAGGCATACTTGAGCTGATTGACCACAATTTCATGTTTGCTACATGACACTTCCAATCCCAAGAAGAAACGCAAGTGGCCGAGAGCCTTAATTCTGAATTTATCATCAAGAAAAGTCTTGACATGTTTTATTTCAGAAGAATCTGTACCAGCTAAAATGACATCATCAACATATATTAAAAGAGCAGTGAAAGAAGTAGCAGAGGATTTGATGTATAAAGAAGGATCAGCAACGGATTGAACATATCCAATAGAAGTAAGAGTTGTGGATAACTTCGCATACCATTGCCTACTAGCTTGTCGTAGGCCATATAACGATTTATGCAGTCTGCAAACTTTGGATGAATCTGTGGACATGATGCCTTGAGGTAGGGACATGTAAACCTCTTCATGTAAATCACCGTGCAAGAATGCATTGTTTACATCTAGTTGTTCAAGGCACCATCCTTTTGCAGCAGCGACAACTAGTAATACTTTCACAGTTGTAAGTTTGGCAACTGGAGAGAAAGTATCTAAAAAATCCACTCCTTCCATTTGCGTATATCCTTTAGCAACCAGACGCGCTTTATAGCGCTCAACCGAACCATCTGCTCGATACTTGACCTTATATACCCATTTACTACCAATAACATGTTTTCCTGGTGGTAAATTCACAATGCTCCATGTTTTGTTTTGATCAAGAGCATGAAGCTCTGCTTGCATAGCTTTCTGCCAATCAGGATTTTTAGAAGCCTGTGCATAAGACTTGGTTTCTTCATGAGAAATAGAGTTTAAACAGAATTTGGTATAAATGGGGGAACAATTTTCATAAGACAAGACTTGTGATAGGGGATATCGAATATTGGAAGAAAGAGTACCTGAAGAAGATTGGACAGAAGCTATGTGTATGAGATTGCAATGGTAGTCTTCCAGATATGTAGGTTGTGTCTTGGTGCGAGCTGAACGTCTAGGAGCACTTTCAGTTTGAATGGGATCAGAAATTTCAGCTAAAGTGGGTTGAGATAATGGATAACTAGTATTCATGTTAAAAAGACTCCACATCAGATGATTCAGAAAGTCGAGGAAGATTATGAAATTGTTGTGTCTGGTCTGAAGTATTGATGAAAGGGAACTGTTTCTCAAAGAAAATGAAATTTCTAGATACAAAGAATTCTCTAGTAGACAGATCATAAAGATGGTAACCTTTCATACCAGTAGGATATCCTAGAAAAATGCACTTACGAGCTCTTGGGGAAAACTTTGTGCGAATAGAAGAAAGAGTGCTTGCATAACTCAAGCAACCAAAAACTTTAAGATCTGTGAGGATAGGATAGTAATCATATAATACTTGATAAGGACATCTGTGATCAAGCAAAGGAGTGGTTAAACGATTAATGAGATAAAAAACATGTTGAATGGTATAATTCCATAGTTTGATAGGAATATTTGATTGAAAAAGTAAGCTACGAGCAACATTTAAAATATGTTGGTGCTTTCTTTCTACTAAGCCACTTTGTTGAGGTGTCTCTACACATCTCTTTTGATGTATGATTCCTTTTTGATTATAGTAATCATTCATAAGAAATTCTTTTCCATTATCACTCATAATTACTTTCACATTGGTCTTGAACTAATTTTCTACAAGAGTTTTGAAATTTTGGATATGCTGTCTCACTTCAGCTTTGGATTTAAGAAGGATTACCCATGTGTATCTAGAATAGGCGTCCACTATTGTTAAAAAGAAACGATACCCATGTACAGAAGTGATGGAATATGGTCCCCAAATATCCACGTGTATTATTTCAAAGCTATGTACAGATTTAGAATCACTAGAAGGAAAAGATAGCTTCCGTTGTTTGGCTAACTGACATATATCACAAGGTATAATATGGTTTGAAGAAATAAAAGGGAAAATAGAAGACATTTGTTGTAAAACTGAGTGAGATAAGTGTCCAAGACGTAGATGCCATAGCTCAGAATCACTTGAGGATGCACCAAGACAGTAACTTTGTTCTTGTAAATCTGGAAAGATTAGATATACAATCCACCACAAGCTTCAGCTATACCAATCGTATTCTTGGTGGAAATCTGTTTGATGAAGCACAAAGATTTGTGAAATATTAGATAACAAGATAAGGAAGAAACAAGTTTTGATATTGATATCAGATTGACTTGAAAGTTTGGTACATAGAGAACATCATAAAGAATGAGTGAGGAAGAAAAATGAATATTTCCATATTGATTGGCAAATATTTGTGAACCATTGGGCAAGGTAATGGACACTGAAGGTATTTTGTATAAAGAAGAAAATAAAGACCTTACCGAACTGATATGGTCTGTTGCTCCTGAATCAAGAAGCCAATTAATAGAACAAATACTTGATTCCGAGTTCTTTGTTTGAATGACATTAGCTATCATGACAGCAGCACCAGTTCTTTTCTCATTAGGTTGCTGTTGTTATATTTGAGTATTTTCCAACATATTCATCAATTTTTCATATTTCTCTCTTGAAAGAGAAAAATCCTGCTTGGATCTATCATGGAAATTATTCCTGGACTCATCATAGAAATCCTTCTTGGACCCATCATCCTCATCAATTTCAAATGGATCCATCATAGCAAGATTAACAGCTCCACGCCCTTTTGTCACAGCATAATTTCTGTACCCAGGGGGATACCCATGTTTTTGATAACATGTATCTATCGTGTGATTACTTTTGCCACAATGAGTGCATATTTTTGTGTTACGAGTAAAATTGCCAGCAGCATTGTTTCGAACTCTATTCTTGATGGAAGGAAATCTTTTAACACTTTCTGATACATTCATGCATGCCCGAATGTCAAACTGTTTTCAAGATTTATTTCATGATGAAATTCACTTTCTTGCTGAGTAACTAAAGAAAAAGCTTTGGCTACATCAGGAAGAGGAACATGTAACATGATCTGGGATCTCACATGTGAATATTCATCATTGAGTCCTTTCAAAAATCTAATGGTGTAATCATTGTCTCTATACGAGCGCATATGAGCAGCTATATGGCAAGTACATAAGGAGCCACAAGTACACATTGGTAATGGTCTTAGATTTTCCAATTCATCCCAAAGACCCTTCAATTGAGTAAAGTAATCAGAGACACATACATAAGGAGCCATAGGTACACATTGCGACCCCCTAACGTGGCTAAAGCAGTCAGACACCCATTTCATAGCAAAACATTAAATTCCCTTGAATAAACATTGTCCACAGTTAAACTGTACCAAAATATAACACGCACCTTCCCATGCACAATTTACTGAATTAGTTTGGTAATTTTTTTCAGTTTTGAATTATTTTGGTTTTTCTTTAAAAATGAATTATAATTATAAAAAGGCCGTTAAAAGGAGGAAGAGTCGGGTGAATTAGTCACTTTTGGTAACACTTCGCATAAGCATCGTCGATGTAATATGTTTTCCACATCGATATTTCTCCTAGCAAACGTGTTTAGACAGTTTAGTAGAGTTTGACGATTCATGATCTGAACTTTCCAACCATATATTTCCCTCTATGCCCTTCTAATTATTGTGTGGGCATATACAAATATGAAAATATTGTGATAAAAAATAAACCGATTCAAACTGTTGGATAAGATAATTAATTATTGACGTAAGTGATAAATTATTATTCAGTATATTTTTTTTTTTGAAAAATCTAATGAAAGTATATTGATAATTTTATATTTTATATTATATTTTTGTAATATATCTCTGCAAAAAGAGTCTTTTAAACTTAAAGAGTAAATAATATATAGGCCCACCTATTTATGTATTTATATTAAGAAATTTCTCAATATAAAATGATAAGTGATGATACATTAATAAAATTTTATTTTATATTATATTTCTGTATAGAATTGTGTGAAACAATATCTGAAATATTTATTGTCATTTTAACTTTTTTTTGTCATTCTATTTAATTTACTTTTATATAATTTATCTAAATTTTTAGTTTAACTAAAATGAAGAATAAATGTATTTTAGATAAAATTAATTAAATAAGTATTAGTAAACATATGAGAGAAACAATAGACACTTTTTAACATATAACCTACTCTTCAGCTGAAATGAATAAGACTTCTTTAAATGGGTGGGGAAATTTTAGAATGAGGATTTATCCGTGACTTACTTTTGGGTTAGCGAAGAATTATGGCCCCAACCCAATAAACTCAAAAGCTACGGAACAGGTCGCGCATATGGAGGAGGGTTGTTATGCCACTTGATCATGCAGGTATTATTATATATAAATGGATTCTATATTATTGCTTCAGCACTAAACAAGTCCATGTTTAGCATAATGGGTGTGCAATGTGCATTGTGTCCGAATCTATTTCAAGTATTGCCTTGTATTTTAAGATTGAACCTCTAAAAGTAAAAGGGCATTGGAGCCTTATCCTTCAGCTCCGGGAAGAAAGAGCAACGGAGCTATAACTTCCAAATCACTCATTCATAAATTTATATTACAAGTTGCACTTTGATTGTATACTTATAGGGTTTTATAAGAGTTATGTCGTAGGAAAAATGATTATGTAATGTTATAGAGATTCGTTTTGCGTGCCTTAATTTTTTTTTTTTTGCTTTAAAAAGTGTGGGTCCCACAAAATATTGTGTGTGTAGAAATATCTTTTGTGTCATGTTAAAGGACAAAATGAAAACCCATAGTTATATGGAAATTTTCACCTTGGAGTGGTATTGGTGCTTTAGTTTAGAGTTGAGCTCATGGAAATGGCTATTTATAGGCTGGATTAAGATATCATATCTCCCAAATTAGGGGGTGTTATACTAAATACTGATATATAAGTAAAATCATCAAAAGAAAAAAGGCTACTATGGAGTCAATGTTGATAGAATGAAAATCGCAATGTACATCAGCCCTTAAAGGAGGTGAGAATGTTACAAATCTCATATTAATTGTATAGATAACTAATATTGAATTTATAACCCTCTGAGCTAGCTTTCCCAACATTCTAACACTTGTTTTTTTTGTTTATATGTAAATTGATTTAATTTACTTGTCACTTGATTATATGTAATATAGCGAGCGGGCTGCGCGGTTGGGCCAAGGTAGGTATCGCTCTAAGAAAGGAACATAATATTGGGGCTAGTTTTGCGGTGATCATAATTCATAATAGAAATGGAAAGTCGAATTTCAAAAAGGTAGGTAATGGGCTGGACCTCGCCAATAGGATGATCCCTAATCTCTAAGGAGAGACCAAATCAATAGATCGTTGTGGGAGACAAACAGGGTGTGATAAACAAGGTTAGGTCTAATAACCATTCCGAGCCCATATTCATAGTTACGTTGCCAGCCAAGCTAGGGCCTGGTTCGAAATAAGCAAGCGGTCTTGTTGGTACGAAAATGAAGGGGTTGCCACTAATTTGTGATTAATTTCACCTTGGTTTTCAAGTATATACATAGGAATATCTTTTTCTATACACATGACAAATATATGGATCTCACTAAAAAGAAGAAAGATAATTTTTTTTTTAATGAAACCCATATATTTATTATCTGTGTAGGAGAATAAATTCTTCTTAGGTAACATAACAAAAAAAAATTTGATACACGCAAACTTTCACTGTGTTTTAGAAATATGGTATTTCAAATTGCTAGACACTGATTCAAATCTTATTGAGAGCCACCTAAAAGAAGTTTGTAAATATAAATAGGTTATTTATTGAAAATGGTATGAGTTATTCCATAATGTACAAAACTTAAAAAGAGTTTGGTTGTTTATCAACAAAAAAAAAAAGTTTGGTTTGCCAAAAAAAAAAAAAAAAAGATTTGAGATTAGAGAAAAAAATAACTATACTCGCGTAAATTTTGAGCAAAGAAAAATAGAAAATCTATTAAATACTAGTTTTAGGGTTTCAGTTGGCCGACACTAGTCACTGGACATGTTCAATTTAATTATCATTAATACAACTTCATCAATAATTTAAGCGGCTAGTCTATTAAAGATTAATACGGAAAAATTAAGATTAAAAATAGTCGCAGTTTTTAATGTAATTTCTATCTAGTAAAGTAAATAAACAAATTAGGATTCACAATGCCCTTAAATATGCAATGAAAAGTGAAGTAACGTGAATTATGAAATTGTACCTACAAAAATAAAAAAGTTAAAAATACACAACCCTAAAAGCCCAAAACAGCTAAAGTTCATTGCAAAAATTATGCGTGGCTCAAATGGCCAATTCGTAGGGCCCAATAACTTTACTCACCACAGGTGCAGCAACCACTATATATATATATATATATATATATATATATATATATATATATATATATATATATATATATATATATATATATATATATATATATGATCCACTTGTATCCAATGACTCACATTACTAAAAAACCAGAGCTCTTAGATATAAGGGGGATCAATGGTCAAGATTGAGAGTGTAACTTATACTAGTGTAAAATGATCTTGACCCATATATATTTATATATGCGGCAGGATATTCTTATACCGGTGTAAGAGTTAGAAGTCTTACACTCAATCTTGACCATTGATCCACTTGTATCCAATGGCTCACATTACTAAAAAATCAGAGCCCTTAGATAAAAGTGGGATCAATGGTCAAGATTGAGAGTGTAACTTACACTGGTGTAAAAAGATCCTGACCCATATATATATATAGGGCGTGATATTCTTACATCGGTGTAAGAGTTAGAAGTCTTACACTCAATCTTGACCATTGATCCACTTGTATCCAATGGCTCACATTACTAAAATATCAGAGCCCTTAGATATAAGTGGGATCAATGGTCAAGATTGAGAGTGAAACTTACACGGGTGTAAAATGATCCTGACCCATATATATATATAGGGTCAGGATCATTTTACACCAGTGTAAGTTACACTCCTAATCTTGTCCGTTGATTCAACTTTTATCTAAGGGTTCAAATTTTTTGGGAATGTGAGCCATTAGATACAAGTGGATCAATGGTCAAGATTGAGTGTAAGACGTCTAACTCTTACACCGGTGTAAGAATATCCCGCCCCATATACTGTCACATAAATGGAATTGATTTGGTGGTAACCCAGAATTAGATAGAACAAATAAACCAAAGTGGATTATGGTTTAAATGTTGGATACAATTACGCGTTTCCTGTTATTTTTTCCTTTTTGGGATTTTTTTATATTCCAAAAATGGAAATAAAAATGAATATATGGTAATTGTGATTTGTTCCACCTCTTGTCCGCGTCAGTGAAGTGGGCTTCCTCTTCTTGAGATTCACGACAAGTTAAACATAAGCATACATCAAATGCACGCATGCCTGCGTCTGTCAATGGTGTAATGAACTTTTGTCACAATTTGGTAAAGCAGATGTAGTAAGTAGGAGCAGCGGTGGATCCAGAAAATTAATGAAGGGTGAGCACTCAACAAGTTCAGGTACATTTAGATCTAGGTCTGGTCTGGAACGCGACTTGCGAGCAGCTGTCGGCTGACTGGGGTCTGGTTTAGATCTAGATCTGGACGGATTGTGACTCGATTGGACCGATGATGGAGGAAGAAGCAAATGTTTCAATTTCCAATAACAATTCTTTCACTCATTGAACTTAGTAATTAGCTCAGAAGTGCTACAATGGTTAGAAAAAATCAATCAATTACTCTAATTATAGGCAACCATGTTCAGAAATAGCCTCGTGAAAATAAAATTAAAAGTAAAAAATAGGCTTTTTTTTTATAAGAAAGAAAGAAAAACAAAAGGCTAAAATTCAAGAAAAACCTTTCAACTATGATTTGTGTGTAAATATTTCACGTACTTTGAACTCATCATTTTGATTTCATGAACTCACTAAACTATGTATATATACCGTGGTTGTATAAACTCAAATTAGAGGTTGATCCAATCAGAAGGCCGAGAGACTGGTTTATCAGTTCCAACAAACTTGTTGAGATATATAAAATTATTAATGTAATCTAACTCAACAGTTTAAATTTTTGGGTTGAATTGATTCTTTACATAGTATCAGAACCTCGTGTCCCGCACTTTTTTTCAAGTGGAATTTCTTTATTCTTACAAGTAAGTGGACCTGTGCATTATCTACCCTTCACTTAAACTTTTAGGTTGAATTGATTCTTTACAAAACACGTCAACGAAACAAATCAAAAAGCAATTTAAAGATTCCAAACTGTTATCCAACAAAACAGACGTGACTTTAGGCATTGAATTGAAACAGTAAAAGGTATAGCAAGGTATAACTAGCCCAGAAAATCGGAAATTGCACCTTCCAAATTATCTCTCCTGCACATAAGATTACAAAGCTAACATAGCTCCAAAATACGAAGATATTTTAAAGACTTAAATGATTTAGATTAAGAGGTGTGTTGAATTAGAATTTTAAAAGATTATTTTGAGATAAATTTTTTTATAAATTTTAAAAAACTCTAGAATTATAATAACTTTAAAAACTTTTTTAAAAGACTTTTTTTATATTTAAGATTTTATAAGATTGGTTTTTAAAGAATTTTAATTGAATTTGTAATATTTGAAAGGACAATATGAATTTATAAGATTTTAAAAAATTATATAAATTTTTAACAAACATTCAAAATTACAAGAGTCAATCAAAAATAACAAAGAATTGCAATGTTATTAATAAAAAAAGGTAAAATCTAATAAAATTTTCTCAATAAGTAATTTCATGTAACTTGATTTCATATTAAACAACAGCTCTCCACATATCTATACTAACCCTTCATGCATTAGCATCTTCGCATTCCTGCTTTTGGATTTGACCAATGGGTTGAAAATTATTTTCTTCATGTGTTATTAGAACTATACATATATGATTATAAAACCCATAATTTTGTTATTTATTAAAATAATTCAAAATTTGCTTATAGAACATAAAATTTATAATAAGATTTCGTTTGGAATTTTTTTGCTATCGGTCTTAGAAACCTTGGGGTTTTGTTCTATGTGATGAGAGTTTTCTAATAATATCATATGCATATTTTCATTAAGTATTATAAGAAAATTCCGAATCTGAATTTCTCAGTTTTACTTAGAAATTTTTTCAAATTATTTTCAATCGATACATTGGAACCTTAAATTGCTTTGGGTCTTTTGAAAAATAAATTTTTAGTGATCTATTGACACATAAATTATTTGAAATCATTTCTTATGGCTAAGGAATTTTGTTCATAAATGTATTGTTACGAAACATAGGGTTCATATTATGAAAGTTTCATGTTATTTGTCTACCATCGTTAAATTTTATACTTTTTTTATTATAAAACACAAAAATCTCATGAAACTCACATCAATAAAAAATTCACTAAAATCGTCAAATTTTTGAATATCACAAAATTATTTTTCCTTTGTTTAAAATCCTGATTGAATATCATCGGATTTAAATGGACTCTAAAATAATCTTTTAAAATCCTAATCAAATACCACGTAATTTATTTTTCATTCCTTTAAAATCCTAATTGAATAACAATGGATTTTTATATCCAAAAATAATCTATTAAGGTCCTTTAAAATCTCAATCCAATGCCCCCTTAAAACTAACTTGGCAAGGTGATGCATAAGCTCAAACATTTGAAAAGATAATTTTTTTTAGAAAATATAAACAACAAATCCACATTCTCAAACTTTATTCATACATCCAGCACAACTAAGGGTGTGCATGACAACTATTCTGTTTCTTGACACTGTTTCTGAAAAGAAATAAATTTTTTCTATTTCTGTGTCTTGGAACAATTTATAAGAAAAAATGTGTTTGAAAACATGTTTTATTTTTATTTCGAGAATAAGAATTGCGTTTGATAACACAACAAATAATAGAATAAAAAATTATTCCTATTAAGCATATTTTTTTTGGATCATCACTTTTCTTTTCATATGGTGTGGTGGTGGTGGCGGCGTCATGGTGGTGGTGGATGTGATGGTATGGTGGCGACGGCGGTGGCAATAGTGGTGATGGCATGGTAACGACGACAACAGCGATGGTAGTGGTGACAGTGGCGGTGGTGGTAATGGTGGCATGGTGGTAGTGACGATAGTAGCTGCGGCGATGGTAGTGATAATGGTGGTGACAGTGATGGTAGTGGTGCTGGTGATGGTGGCTGTGGCGTAGAGGTGGTGGTGGTGACAGCAATGGCCGCAACGATGGTGGTGGTGGAAGTAGTGGTGGTGATGGTGACGACATGGTGGCGGTGGTGTAGTGGTGGTGGCGGTGGCAATGGCATGATAATGGTAGTGGTGGTAGTGGCAGTGATAGTAATGGTGGAATAATGGAGGAGGTGGCGGTAGTGGTGGTGATGGTGATGACAGTTGCTGCGACGGTGGTGATGATGATGACATGGCAGTGGTGGCGGCGATGGTTGTGGTGTAGTGGTGGCAGTGGCATGATAATGGTAGTGGTGGTGGCGGAGGTGGTGGTAATGGTGGTGACGACGATGGTGGTGGTGGTGGTGGTGGTGGTGGTGACAACAGTGTCTCCGACAATGGTGATGGAGATGACATAGTGGTGGTGGTGTAATGGTAGCGGTGGTGGCGGCAGCGGCGATGGCGATAGTAATGGTGGTGGTGGTTGGTGATGGTGGTGGTGACGATGATGGTAGTAGTGGTGGTGGTACGATGGTGGTGGCGGTGGTCGTGTCGGTATGGTGGTGGCGGTGGTGATGATGGTAGTGGTGGAGAGTAATTGAAAGAGATAAGTGTTTCTCATTTTGTGCCCAGAAACAAAAAAACAGAATTTTTTTTATTCTTTTTTCTATTCCCCAACATATAAAATAAACCGTTTCATCCCGGGAATAAAATAATAAACTGATTTTATCAAACGAGTTTTTTATCCGTTTATGTTCCCGGAAATAGAAATTAGAAAAAATTGATTACGGGAAGTTTGTTATGCATAAGAGAACAATATTAATATACAAAAATGCATGGAGGCGGTTCCTTGTTGAGGGGGTTTTGTAGAAAAATATTATGGGGACGTTTGATACAAGATATATATATTTTTTACAAGGTAAATACAATTACTAGGGATGTAGTAGAAAAATGAGTTTGATAGGAAAGTTAAAAAAAAAAAATTGTTTGGTTCGCCCAAATTTTACCAAAAAAATTGGGTTGATTTTATGAGTTTTTGTTTGTTTGAAAGTAAAATAATGATGGGAAAAAAGATTGAAAAGACAAAATAACGCTAAACTAAATTTTTGAATGTGTGTAACGTGTTTGAAAACACATTCGTGAGAGTTATTAGACATTTGAGATCCGAGCGTCTTCGCATCTGCACATACTTGTCTCTTTCTCTCTGACTCTCCTTTCTGCAGTTGCAAAGCCTCACTTGTGGTCTCTTTCTCTCAGTCAAGAGGCACAGAGAATCTTGGGCATTACGGCGGTCTTGCACAGAAGGAGTGATGTTGTGGATCTAATTAGGAGTAATGAAAGAACAAAAAAACCAAAGTGGATAGAACAAATACCGTCACATAAATGGAATTGATTTGGTGGTAACCCAGAATTAGATAGAACAAATAAACCAAAGTGGATTATGGTTTAAATGTTGGATACAATTACGCGTTTCTTGTTATTTTTGCCTTTTTGGGATTTTTTTATATTCCAAAAATGGAAATAAAAATGAATATATGGTAATTGTGATTTATTCCACCTCTTGTCCACGTTAGTGAAGTGGGCTTCCTCTTCTTGAGATTCACGACAAGTTAAACATGGTTCAACGAAAGCATACATCAAATGCACGCATGCCTGCGTCTGTCAATGGTGTAATGAACTTTTGTCACAATTTGGTAAAGCAGATGTAGTAAGTAGGAGCAGCGGTGGATCCAGAAAATTAATGAAGGGTGAGCAATCAACAAGTTCAGGTACATTTAGATCTAGGTCTGGTCTGGAACGCGACTTGCGAGCAGCTGTCGGCTGACTGGGGTCTGGTTTAGATCTAGATCTGGACGGATTGTGACTCGATTGGACCGATGATGGAGGAAGAAGCAAATGTTTCAATTTCCAATAACAGAGATTGAGGTTTGAGAGAAGATGAATCAGTATGTATATGCAAATGATTGGTCTGGAGCAGAACTCTCCGTTGTTAGGTTTGGATAATGAAGGTGGAGTAGAAACAAAAAACTCACGGAAAAATAAAATAAAAGGAGGGAAATTAAAGGGGCAGGATATCGTAACAACCAACTATGGGTACCACCAATCAATTTCACCATTACATCGATTATGTTGATTCAATGATTATATTTATTTCTATCTTTGTATAGTTATGATCCCCTATTTAATGTAAAAGCATTAAATATAAGAAATTATAACCATATAAAGGTGAAAATAAATATAAAGTATTAAATATTGAGAATCATAATTATACAAAGATGAAAATAAATATAATCGTTGGATCAACATAATCGATCTAATGGTGAAATTAATTGGTAGTAATATTGATAATAACCCTAATTAATTGTTATGATATCCTACCCCGAAATTAAATTGGAAAAACATGAATTTTAAGAGAAGGTTTTTGTAATTTCACATCATATTTTAAGGGTGGGCACTTGCCCCCTTCTCATGTACTTCCATCCGCCTATGAGTAGGAGGGTAATTTTGTCACAATTTACATCAACTTTGAGCATTTAGCTGGTTTTGAGAGAATACCATATTACAAGGGGAAAGTTAAACATTGTTTTTCATCGTTTGTTCCATATGCACAAGAAAGCTGGGTAAACATCTTCCCTAGATAAATTATCATTTCACTTCTACCAAACGCAGAAAATATAGATTGCCACACTTAAAAAGATGGGAATCCCAACAAAAACCCCGAACCAAAGGCACCCTATAAGAAATTTCTGCGGCGCCTCTTTCTCATGTAATGAGCTCCCTTTTTTTTTTGTTTTTTGTTTTTATTTAAAAGACAACGACAAAACAACCAAATAAAAATTAATGCCGAATCAGTATGGATTAGTTCAAAAAGTTGTGTTAATAAATTTCAAAGCAATGGGAAATTTATACCCATCATCAGTAAGGGCTTTTAAAATTCTAGCCAAAGCAAAAAGGAGATGAGAGTGGTTGGGACATACAAATAAATTTAAGTCAATGATGAAGCCAGAAAAATACAATAATGAATCAACACGTACCTAGATTTTGAAGAAAAAAATTAAAATTTCTTCATACATATAAAATAATAAAAAAGAAGAGGACTTTCTTAAGTCTTAATATAATGTAAAATAAATATTTGATAAATTTGAGGGGAAGCGATCACCTTTCCCTAACTCCATCATTGGTCATAACAATATTTTGAAACATATAATTATTTTTATGATTAGTGATTGACTGATAGTAAAACTTCTCAACTTAATTTAATACCTTTTATATGACAACTTGTTTGCACACAAAAAAATTATTTTATATTGATATAATCATTATTATACAGAACATATTATGGAACATTTCTTAGTCTTTGTTTATTTCTTAGTCTTAGTTTTAGCTTCTGTCGACAATGTCAAATTTTGTGCATTTTATCAGAATATTAAGTCAATTTCGTCATTAATCATGGCATGACAAGAGTGGGTCTCACAAAATTAGGTCACTCAAAACATTAGATCAGTTTTTATTTTATACTTTTTAAATTGGGAGGGCATAAAAATTTAAAGAAGATGCACCGAAATAAATGCTCGGGAGTACCAAAAAGAAAAATCTCAGGTTTAGGTTGGATTAAAAGTGATCCGATTCGTTTTATAAACAGAGTAGACCAACAATGTAAGTCATGTTGTATTCTTTATTTTATGCTACATGTGATAAATTTCTTTCTTACACACCATTCGATAACTGTGTCATCTTTTTCTTTTATTTTTATTTTTCAGGTGGTGGAACCCACAAATTTATCTCTATGATATGAGATAACTTATCTCTTTTAATATGAGATTAATAAAACCCATTGTTTATATGCGTGGATGTGCACAATAGTTATGTGTGGAATACAAGAACATCCGAAATAGTGATCAAGATGTTATATTTTGTCAAATTTTTTATTCAAATACCACGCGAACAGTATTTTTTATCATACTGTCACGTGTCATGATTCGCTACCACTGATAGCGAATTTCGTGGTCAATGATTTCGTGACACGTGGTTATATTCTAGACCAAATTCACTACCATTGGTAGCGAATTATGACACGTCAGCTTTTTTCTGCGAAAGTGTGCCACGTGTTATAAAATCATTGGCAAACATAATTTGCTACCAGTCGTAGCGAATTATGCTTACGTGACAGTCTGGTTAAAAGTACTGTTCGCGTGGCATTTGGGTAATTTTTTGCCAAAAAGTGACATTTTGATCACTGTTCCAAAATATCCATAGTGCAAATGGAACAAGTAACAACCTAGTTTTTTTTTGGAAATCAAAATTCATCATCAATACAGTATCTCATTAATGTTAGACATAGTCGGCGGGAAAACTACGGGTTGGGCTTGTGGGCTCAAATGAACCCAGAACTCATTTAACATGTGGGTTCATCAGAGATCAGGGGAGTTCGCGGTCTGGATTGTATCGATTTTGGAAGTAAAAATCATCCGATCCAATTATTTCGGTTTGATCATATAATTATCCATTCGGTTTGGATTTTTTCAAATCTGATCCGATCCAATCCAAATTTTTTTGATTTGAATTGGACCGGTTATTGATTTTTTGAAAACCCTAAAATTTGTTTCATGATTATTGTGCAAATAACATCTTTTGTATATATTAACCGTATAATTTTATTTTTTTTAAATACAAAAGCATCATTGAAAGAAAATATAGTTTTTTTTTTTGGAAAATAAGATATGAACCTATGCATAAATGAAATTTAGAGTATGTTTGATTTCTATTCTCAAAAACAATTTTTAAGTTTTTAAAACAAAAAGGTAAAAAAATCTGTTTGAAAGTAATTGTTTTGTAAATTGCTTCCCAAATCAATGATTGTTTTTTAGTTTTAAAAATCAATAACCAAAACAGTCTCAAGATGTTCTTCGGAAGTGCTTTCTGTTTTTTTAGACGGTGCAAATTCTTAAATAATAGGATTTATTAATGACAATTTTGTAAATATGAGAACTCAATGATATAATTTTATGGTGGCATTTTGGTAATTCTAAAACTTCATTAATGACATTTTTGTAAATAACTACAACTTTTTTATAACTTTAATTTAACTACAGTCAAACAATTTTTTTTGTTTTTTTTACTCTGAAAATCAATTTTTAAAATTCATATTCAAAACAGTTTTTGAAAACAAAAAAACTAAGGCTCTGTTTGGTTATTGTTTTTAAAAATAGTTTTTTAGTTTTCAGAACAAAAAAACTCATTTGGTACGACCTGTTTTGTAAAAATTATTTTGGAAACTATAACTGTTTTTTTGTTTTTCGAATTAGATTTAAAGAACATGTCTGAGTTATTTTTGTTTTCTGTTTTGGTTTTTAACTTTCAAAAAGAAAAAAAACATAGAAAACAATTGTTTACATAACTATTTCACAAAACAGTTTTAAGAACAAAAAAACCAGACCACAGTCAAACAGACCCTAAAACACTTTCAAACTCACCCTTAGTTGATAAGATATGACTAGGCTTTTTTTTTGTTTAGTTGATGGGTTAATGGGTCTTGGGTTTAGAAATTTTTGGGTTATGATTGGGGAAAGATCCAAGTAAGTAAAGGAAAATTAATATATTGGATCGATTTTCATCTACCAATCCGAAAATCGATCCAATCCAATTAAAATTTACGTTTTTTTTTTTCAGTTTTCGATTTATTCGGTTATCGGTTTTTCGGTTGATGAACACCCCTAGATTAATATGTCTTAGATTTAGAATCTTGTTATATGATTTTTGGGCTATGATTGGGAAAAAGGTCCAAGTAGGCAGATGTTAAGGTTGGGAAATCATTAGATCGGTTTGAATTGGATCAGTTTTCACCAACTCATCAAAAAATCGATCCAATCCAATTAAATTTTTCAATTTTTTTTTTCTGTTTTTGATTTTTCGATTTTCGTTAATTCGGTTTTCGGCTCGGTCAACGCGATTTAAATCGGTTGATGAACACCTCTGCCAGAGACCAAAGTTTAGAATTTGATAACTCATTTAACATGTAAAAAATAGTAAAAAAGCTAACACCTCTCAAGTAAAAAATAAAAGCAATGCATAACTAGTCCAGAAAATCGAAAATTACACCTTCGTAATTATCTATCCTGCACATAAGATTACAAAGATAAAATAGCTCCAAAATAGGAAGAGATTTTAAGGACTTGAAGGAGAAAACAATAAATTTATAGCAACCGAAACTGCCCCCAAAATAATGGAAGATTATAAAGGCTAAAAAAAACATGTATGAGTTTGAAAAAATATAGCGGGATCTATGACTTTAAATAAAAAATGATTTATATTTAGCAATTTACCAAGAGAATCTCATTATCCATGAACCTTGGTCTTTTTTTTTTGAATATAATGAACCTTGGTCTTTAAACTTATATTTATACATCCAGCAGACCAGCATAGCTAAGAGAGAAGATCGAATCCATGGAGGCGGTTCCTTGTTGAAAAGGTTTTGTAGTATAAAAAATATTTCGGGTAGGCTTTGTTTGTTGTTAGCAGGGCGAATCTCTATAACATAACACGCACTCTTTCTATAAAACCATGAGCTTTGTTTGTTGTTTTTTTTATGTTTTTTTTTTAAACACAAATTGATTAGTTCAAAAAGTTGTTTTTAATAAATTTCAAGGCAATGAGAATTTTATACCCATAATCTACAAAGCAAAAAGGAGCCAAGAGCGGTGCAGACATACAAATAAATTTAGCCAATACATGTATGTGGGCTTTTGTATTATTGTATCCCTCCTTAATTAAAAAATAATCAATTTATCCTTGATCTAAAATATTCCATCAAGTGAAAAAAGAGAGAAAAACAACTAAATTTCCATTCTTCTCTTGGCAATGATCCTAACTCGTTTACTTCTGAGCTTTGACTATAAGAACTTTAACTTGATAATTGCAGCAATTGTAAAGACTACAAGTCGAAGAAGAGCAATCAGAGAGAGATCCCAATAATTTTCATGTTTATTTATTTGTCGCAATGTAATTGATTACATAATGGATCAACCGTCAATTTTATTTTTTCAAGGTTTAATCGATTACGGCTGTGATGTAATCGATTAAACCTTTAGTCAAACACGACAGACAGATTGATGAAATATTTTTGGTAAGGGACAAATATGTTATTTTTTAATTAATGAGGGGCATAATGGTAAAAAAAACTCATGTATTGGTCATATATATATATATTTTTAAAATTATAATTATTTTAATAATTAGTGATTAATAGTAAAACTTCTCAACTTATGTTAATACCTTTAATATAACATCTTAATATTTTGTATTTTGGAAATAAAAGGAAACTAAAACAAGCAGCCACACAGGAACTAAATAATACAAGCTAAATCCCTCATTACAGATTGTAACAACTCATTAGGCTTCATGAATTTTAATATCGCACTTGAAACTGCAAGCACGAGTGGCTAATTAGCAAACACTCTGTTTTCCTTTCTTGTAGTCGTAGATGTGGAGGTAATGGCAAGAAACCAGACATATTAATGCCTTGGACTAGATAAAAAAGAGGACAGTGCAAGCTGAGATCATCTTAATATTTTATATTGATATAATTATTTTATAGTACATATTATTAAATATGTCTTAGTTTTAGTTTCTTATTTTTTAAATTTTATGACTTATCTATCCGCAATGTCAAATTTTAGGCATTCTATCAAAATATTAAATCAAGTTCGTCATTAATCATGGCATGACTAGACTGGGTCTTATCAGGTTTAGGTTGGGTCAAAACTGATCCAACTCGTTTTATGAACAGAGTAGACCAACGATGTAATGTAAGTCATGTTGTTTGCATGTGTGGAATACAATAACATCCATAGTGCAAATGGAACAACCTACATGTTCCTTTTGGGGTCAGGGAGAGGGATATGAGAAAAAAAATGCAGGTTCTTTATGGAAAACCAAATTTAGAGCCTCTTTGATTACTGTTTTCAAAAACAGTTTTTAAGAAGTTTTCAGAATAAAAAATAAAAAAATTCATTTTCAAACCAAACCAAATTAATTTTTATAATTTTATTTTTTAAATTTTTAAATTTTTTTATTTGTTTTTAGAACTTCGAATCGAACCGAAATATAACCGGAACCACTTATTTTTATTTTTTGTTTTAGTTTTTTAACTTTCAAAATAAAAAAAATTTAAAAAAACCTATTTCCATAATTATCCACAGTGCAAATGGAACAACCTACATGTTCCTTTTGTTCCTTTTGGGGTCAGGGAGAGGAATATGAGAAAAAAAAATGCAGGTTCTTTATGGAAAACCAAATTTATCTTCTAATGTTACAAAGCAATATAGTATCTCATTGATGTTAGACATAATCAACTAGAAACCTACTGGTGGGCGCTCAGATGAACCCAGAACTCATTGATCATGTGGGTGCACCAGAGACCAGACTCAAGAATTTGACAACTCATCTTTTTTATTAACGTTTTTTCCTATCTCAGATAGAATCATTTCCTTTAATTTTTTTTTTGGAAATAATTTGATAACTCATTTATCATGTGCACTTATTGGTCCCAAGTCCCAATCGACAACAGTCACTTACCCACTGACCACACAGTTGGAAGTTACTAAAATTGGAATTCTCCATAAGAGTATTACTGAAATCGAATTTCTCTTTGTTTCCTGGAAATTTTCCAATTTGTGGAGAGGTGTATGTACCCCGATAGTATCGAAAAAGTGTCCTAATAGTTATAGTTTTTTTTTTAATACCATTGGTATACTGAACTCAAATATTTCTATTTTCCAAAATTAACAAAATTGTATACCATTTCAATCAATAAGTTTTTTGGTATTTCTCTTTGTGTCCTCAAAATTTTCCAATTTGGAGAGGGATGTATGTACATCGGTGGCATCCAAAAAATATACTGAACTCAATACATATATTTTTCAAAATTAACAAAATTGAATATCATTTCAATCCATAACTTTTTTGATATTTTCTTTTGTGTCCTAAAAATTTTTCAATTTGGGGAGAGGTGTAAATGTACCTCGTTGGTACTGAAAAAGTGTCTCAATAATTTTCTTTTTAATACCATAGATTCACTTAACTTAGTATATCCATTTTTCAAAATTAACAAAATTATAATTTCAATCTATAGCTTTTTTGGTATTTTACTTTGTGTCCTGAAATTTTTTGAATTTGCGGAAGGGTGTATGTAGTCCCGTGGTATAGAAAAAAGTGTCCCTGCTTAATTTAATCTTAATAAATTTTTCAAAATCTCGTTAATTATTTGAAAGTTATAAACACGGTGGAAGTATTTAATGTACCAACAGCGTAAAAGATATTTAATATTTTAAAATAATTAAATGAATTCATTAAGAAGATATAAAGTTACCTAAATGAAAGAAATCACAGCATGTCGTTTCAAAATTCTTTTATCATTCTAATTCTTTATGGGCAGCATTTAATGTCGTTTTAATTCTTTATCAACAGCATTTAATTTCGTTTTAATTCTTTGTCGACATTTTTTTCTTTTGGTATTCTCTTAATTATGAAAAAAAAATTAAAATATCAAGCATATTTATTTTGTTTTAAATAATCAAGAAGGTATAGAAACATTTACTTAAAGAATACAAGTATATAACTTACTCAAATTAAAATTAAAATTGAAAGTCAGAAGATTAGTCGGATATGACGTTAGAAGGGTGCGAGTTGACAGCTTGCAATGGAGATATGATTCCCACGCAAAGCTGAGTCACGCTTACCTATTATATTACTGTCTTTTCTAATAATAACTATTTTTCACTAGCCCCTCCTCAAGGAACCACATATTTCATTTACAACCCCAACGCAAGAGCTAAATCCACACGCATGTAATGGTTTTCCTACAACTGAAAACATGATAAGGATAACATTACAAAATTAACAAGCCACGTACAATAATACGTTGTACTCAAGCAATGTTAAAATTTTCATTTACTCTCCCATTGAAGTAGTTTTATTTTTACTTTAACCTAATTTTTATTTACTCACGATTAATTTATAAAGTTCTTTTGTAATAGGAAAAATAATGCCCAAACAGTAAATTATTGGCTAAACAAAAAAAAACAAACACAAGTATTACATAAGTATTATGAGAAAAAACTTTTCTCTCTTTTTTTTTTTAATTTTATTTAACAAAAAAAACCTCCAAACGATAGGATTCACCAAGTCTTAAATAGTCAAAATAAAAAAAAAAGTAAAGAACTATAATCATGCACAGTCAAAGGAGATAACGCACAATCAACGCACACTCGTGCACAGTTAAAGGAGATAACGCATAATCAACGCACACTCATGCACAGTCAAAGGAGATAAACGCACGGTCAACGCACACTCAAACTTAATTTAAAATTAACAAAATGAAAAATAATTAACAATTATTAAAAAGTACCATATATATACTATTATCAGTTGAGGACTCCAAGCTTCCAAATTCCCGGGCAAGGACTTCTCTATTGGACTACTATATATACCACCCTTCAAAGAGTTTTGTCATATCCATTTCATACTGATTTCTTTTCATTTCTCTCCTTTTCTCTGACGTACTAGGTTCTTTGCTGTCTTCTTTGCAGGAGAAAATGACTATCCTCATTGAGCAACCTGATCTCGGTATGATTGTTTTTGTTTTGTGCCCCCTTCTTCTTCTTTTTCTTTTTTCTTTTTTCTTTTTTCTTTCTCTCTATCTATTTTGGCTCTTAGTATGGCACAAAAGTTCATCATAACTAAGGTCATATTACATGCTTTCAGTGTCACAATATGAAGAAAAAAATGTGCATTCTGAAGAAAACAGTGAGCTTGTTTTGGATGGTGGATTTCCACTGTCAAAGCTTGAATCACAGACTGGTTTTACAGCCCCAGAAATCAATGCATTTGGCCACTCCTTCAGGTTTCAGTTCCATCTTCTCTGTTCTTAGTTTTGTCTTTTTCAGAAATGGACCTTTATAGTATGTAGCCATAAAAGTTTTTTTTCATAAGTTTATAGCCATAAAAGTCTGTATTTTTATTTCTTAAAAAAACAAAAGAAACTGAGACGAGCCTATTGGAAATATTTGGCAGAACTTATGATGCAGAAAGCGAAAGGCAAAAAGGTGTGGAGGAATGCTATAGGTTGCAACACATCTACCAGACATATGACTTCGTAAGAAAAAAGTTTAATTTCATAAAACTATATGTCTACTCATATTAAGGATTTGCAATGCTGACCGAAATTCTATTTGCTAAATGCAAATATAGGTCAAGAGAATGAGGGAGGAATATAAGAAATTGGACAAAGCAGAAATGGGCATTTGGGAATGTTGTGAGCTGCTCAATGAAGTGGTTGATGAAAGCGATCCTGATTTGGACGAACCTCAAATTCAACATTTGCTGCAATCAGCTGAGGCTATCAGAAATGACTATCCTAATGAAGATTGGTTGCATTTGACCGCTCTCATCCATGGTACTTATACTTTGAATTTCTTTTTTTGAATATTCCTTCTGAATATGCTAGGTCAAAAAGTTCAACTTTTAAATTTAACTATTTAAGGGCATAATCATCTATATCCGAATTTGACCCTTTCAACCAATAGGGATTAACATGAGTTTTGGCTTGTTTCAGATCTTGGAAAGATTCTTCTCCTTCCTAGCTTCGGTCAGCTTCCACAATGGGCTGTTGTTGGTGAGAACTGTTCCTTGAATCTTATCTGTATAAATTTTTTTTCTCTCCATACTTCCATTTAGTTTTGGTATTTAACTGAATGGTTTATGACATATTTGCAGGAGATACATTTCCTGTAGGTTGTGCCTTTGATGAATCAAATGTGCACCACAAGGTAAATTAATTTCTTATCAGAAGCCTGTTAATGACATTACTTTTTCATCTTAAATTATCAACTGGCCTAATTTTTATCCCTGCTGCAGTATTTCAATGACAACCCGGATAGAACCTGCCCTGCTTATAACACTAAAAATGGGATCTACAATCAAGGATGTGGACTAGACAATGTAATGATGTCATGGGGACATGATGATTATATGTATATGGTGAGTCTATACATGGTTTTATGATGTTTTAAAATTTATATATCATATCTATTCTATAGCAATTTATTTAAGATTTAATACATGGTGCCCTTGAATCTGTGCAGGTTGCTAAGGAAAATGGCACCACTTTGCCATCAGCAGGATTGTTCATCATCAGATATCACTCTTTCTATCGTAAGCATTTTCATCATATTCTATCTTTCTTTGTAAACTTGTTCTACAATTAGGCATTCTATGCCAGGAAATTTAACGACTATAGTCTGTAACTTATAACCTTTTGCAGCTTTACATAAGGAAGGTGCATATACTCATTTGATGAATGAAGAAGATGTTGAGAATTTGAAGTGGCTCAAGATATTTAAGTATGTTATTCTGTTTTAACTTGATAGATCTGTTTATTTGTACATTTCTTTTACTGCTGCTCACATAACCCCTAATAATATATGTTTGTACAGCAAATATGATCTCTACAGCAAGAGCAAAGTTCTAGTTGATGTCGAAAAAGTTAAGCCATATTATCTATCTCTCATTGAGAAGGTAGGATGATCTTGATGGTTTGGACAATTTGATTTTTTATTTTTGTTGTTTTTCTTTGTGTGGTTCTTATATTTTGGCCATGTTTGCAGTATTTCCCAGCAAAGCTTAGATGGTGAACCTTGAAGATGCAGGACATCAGGGATACAGGTCTCTGAAGGAGATTGAGTTTTAATTATTCTAGGTTTAATATCAAGAAATTTCAAGTCATTATATTACAATGCAATTATGTAATTGCAATTCATAAATAATTAATTTGATTCATGCTACTTCCAAGGTTCAAATGATTGTTTCTGTGTGATATTCTTATTTGTTATACTTTTTTCATCATTGACCTATAAATTACATATCGAATTCAATAAATATACAATCATCCAATAATATAAACAGTACTGCTACGTATATCTGTGATACAGACAACGGAGGGATGTTCGTGCTTAAAAGTATTAATTTAGCATTTATCTCAATAGAAAAATTCTTTGAAATTCTAAAGACCAGTTCTGATGTGAAGGACTAAAGCATAAGGAGAGACTAGGATGGCATATTAATGTTACTAAGTGGTAGATGGAAGTATGTTAGTAGTCCAAGTCCAAAAGGGATAGTTATCGGCTTTGGATGGAGAATCCTATCCTCTTGACCAATGTTGTCACTTTCTACATAGAAATGGAAAAAGTGGTAAAGACGTAAAATGTAGAAACAATACCAAATGTAAAGTTTTTATTTTCTACTGTTTAAGGTCAAGATATAAAATTATATATATATATATATATATATATATATATATATGCATGTAAAAAATATCACATAATAAATATGTGTATTGAGCCACTTATTTATCTAAAAAGAAAAATTATTTTTCATAACCAAGTATCAAAATTTTAAACAGTGATAACTAACAAGTAATGGATGATCAATCTGCTCTAACTCTTTATACACTCTGCAAATTTTGGATCATCACTCATCAGGATACAATTCCATTACTTTCAATGCACACAATGATGCAAAAGACACAACAATCTTTTGTAAAAAAAAAAAAAAACAAACACAAAACAATTCTCATAGTATAACTTATAATAGAATTACAGCTTTATAAAATATAGTTATAAAAGACATACATTCAAACAAAAAGATATCAAAATACTGTGTATATGATTTGGGGAAAATAAAAATTGTTTTTTTTTTAATTTCTTTTTTTGTAAATATTTTTTTTTAAATTTTCGTTTTAAGTAAAAACGGTCAAAATGATAAAAACGTAAGTTTTTACCATTTTTACACGGTGTTTTTACCAAAGACAAATTTTACTTGCCTTTTAACACGCACCACTATAGTAAAAACGTAAAAAATGTAAATTTTTACATTTTTTGATAACAATGCTCTTGACTATAACAATTTATAATCTCTTAAGCATTCTTTCAATAGTCTAAAGGGAAATGTGGAATAAACGTTAAACGGGGAGTTATGTGTCAGGTTAATTTTCAATAGGTTTAAAGCAAACGTTAATTGTCTGTTTTATGTTTTTTTTTTTGGAGATATCCGTTTTATGTTTTTAAGTTTCTGAAACTATGTGAGTTTATTGTGGTGTTGAAGTGTTTTTAATGTGAAATTACAAAATTTTGTAATTTAAAAACTATTATTTGAATGGGAAAGTTTCTCTTCTGTTCTTTACTCTTCTCCCAACTGGGAATGAGAATATTTGTTTGACTTATACAACGATAGCTATTTGATGGTTCAGAATCTGCAGATACTCCATAGAGGAAGAGACCAAACAAAAAATGGTTGGAATTTTGTGGATTTGTGGTAGAACAAAAGATCCCATAAGCGATTTCTGAGTGGCTTGAAATATTTTAGTGAGCGAATTTTGTTTGTTTTTAGCGGGTGAATTTGTTACATTTCTTCGCAGTGACGTACTGCATTAACCAATTAAACTGGTTATAATTATGATAAATATGCATTCAACAATATAATACAGATCTCTACAGCTAGGGTAATGGCCGAATTGATGCTGAAAATGTAAAGTCATACTTATCCTTCGATCATAGTGGAATAATGAAGGTGGTCAAACTCCTATGATATATACTAAGTTCAGTAAGTTGGATTATTCGAACCTTGTCCGTTCTTTTTCTAAGTGGGTATGCTTGTATACTGGCCACTGGGTGCTTATTTATTCTTCTAGGTATTCGGGTTTGCAGTATTTTCCTTAACAACTTCAGATGGCGAACTTGCAGATGAAGGAAAGTGGAGCAGAAGAGGGTGTCAGAATGTTGCTGTTATGTCTATCCAAAAATAAAAATAAAAAATGTTGCTATTATTTGACTTTTTGATGTGATTTTTTTTAATATTACATGATTACATTCTATTAATAGATTTTTTTTGATATTTAATTATATATTTTTAAAATATATAATTTGTAATTTTATTATAAACTACCCTGACGGTAATTGTGAAGATGTTGTTCCGGAGATTATCTAATATGATCCGTGATTATCATTTTTTAGGTGATCCCTTAATATAAAGATGAGGGTAAATTTAAAAAAGAAAAAAAATAATAGAAATAAAAAAGAAAAAAATTAATATTATTAGAGAAAACATCCAAAATTCAATGATCCGATGATCATATAAAATATTTCCGTTGTCCACGATATTAATGTGTTCCATACTAAGATATTTCATTTGATGTATTGTCGATTCCCAAAGGCGTCGTATCGTTACTTGTAAACATCTTTCTTAAATTTTGTGCATAATACTATGCTATGACAACGGAGATGTTTGTCGTCAGCAGATAGTTGTCACCCGCTGCCATTGGGGTGAACATATGAGTTAAAAAAGAGACTTTTCGTCCAAACTTAAATAACTTTTTAAAGAAATTACTCAAGTTAATTCCAAAAAAAAAAGAAATTACTCAAGATTTGTAAAGGTAAGATCATGGTTTTTAAAATTTCGATTTAAATCTGTAATTTTATGATTTTTTTAAATCAAAATAATTTCACCAAAACTCCAAATACTTTATGATTTTATGTTTTTTTTTTATGTTATGATTTTACGTTTTATGATTTTTGAACCTCCTTTCGATTTTAAAGTAAAATTCCAATTTTAACTACCATGACTAAAATCATTAAATTTCTCATCTCCTTTCATGTGACATCAGTAAAATTAAGTTAATTATTATTATTTTCTTTAGTTTTTAGTATTGAGCTTTGAACTAAGTGAAGAGGTGGAGACTCAGTAAAGATTAAATATAACCTTAAGGATAAATTAATGATTTAAATTTTATGTATTGTATCTCATGTTCTAAAAAATAAAATTATATCTTAGGGCTTTATTATTTTATTTTACTTTTCTCTTCTAGACTCCGTCTGTACGGTACTTTCATGTGAGTATAAAAGATAATTTTATTTTCTACCATCTAAGAAATGTCAAACCCTATGTATCATAAATCATTAGCCTAATATATATGGAAAAAAATGATTTTTCGTAACATGAGATAAAATAATCTCTAGCAATTCTAGAATGACATTATTTTGAGGTGGATTTAATGTTTGTCTTTTTAAAGGACATAAATTATGTCATTTTAAGAGAGATGGATAAAAGGAATGGAAATTATGGGAGAGAAAGTGGTTGGTTTTTTTTAATTTAAATTTTAAATAAAAAATAATTTTATGTCTATCTCACTCTTAAAATGACATAACTTTATATGATTTAAAATTATAAACACTTTTTTCTTGAAACATATATATTGATATTTTAATAATTTTAGTGTCTTTTTGTATCATGCAATTCTACTGAAATACCTTGTATTTTTTTAAAATTCTTAAAACAACGTCATTTGAAGATTACAAGAGATTACTTTATCTCATGTTGAGAAATGTATTACAAGATTTATACAAAAAAGAAAAAGAAGAAGAAAAACGTATTACAGGAGATTACTTTATCTAATGTTGAGAAACGTTAATATATATATATATATGGGTTTCGATTTTCTTATGTCGCATGAGAAAATTTTATCATGTTGTAGACACATCTCATGTGGGGTCCACATCTATTAAAAAATAAAAAAATAAAAGAAAATAGTGCACAAAAATCGAAAGGTCACTAGTAGGAGAAAATAATTCTCCTACGACATGAGAAAATGTTTTCCCTAAATATATAGATATATATATATATATAGGGAAAACATTTTCTCATGTTGTATGAGAATTCAACTATCACGTTGTGAGCCTTCGATTTGCGTGCAAAATTTTTCTTTATTTTTTTTTTAATAAATGTGGGACCCACCCGTAGTTGAGTCACAACATGAGAATTGAATTCTCATGTAACATAAGAGAGTCAAACCCCATATATATATATATATATATATATATATATATATATATAAATATATATATAAATATATATATATATATAGGGAAAAATTATTCTCATTTTACATGAGATAAGTTTTATCTCCTACACATTCTTCGATACACATTCTTCAAAAACTGTGCCACCTTTTTCTTTTCTTTTTTCAAGAAGTGGAGCCCACAAATTTATCTTTATGACATGAGACAACTATTTCTTTTAACATGAGGTTAATAAAATCCATATATATATATATATATATATATATATATATATATATAGGGGTAGGATTCTTTAACACTAGTGTTAAATTTGAAATTTGATACTTCATCTGAGAGCCGTTAGATCAAAAAAGATCAACGACTCTAATTTATTAGCATGTGACACCATTGATCTAACGGCTATCAGATGAGGTGTCAAGTTTGAAATTTGACACTAGTATAAAGGATCCTACCTCATATATATATATATATATATATATATATATATATATATATATATATATATTCTACATTTTCCTACCATTCTTCAGTACCGTTAGATCAGAATCTGAATAGGAGAAAAAAATGAAAAAATTATTTGATATTCTGATCTAACGGTGTTGAAGGGTGATAGGCAGAATAAATGATAAGTAGAATAACCTATCATATATATATATATATATATATATATATATATATATATATATAATAAGGTTTATTATTTATTTTGCCGCATGAGATAAATTTATTTTTGACAACTTTGAAACTATGTGATTTTGAGAGTTGAAGGAATTAATAAATGATGTTTTGATAAAATTTATATAACAAAAAAATAAATCAAAATTTTAAAATATCCTTCATTAAATCTCTCAATTGTTAAAATGAGTAGTTTTTGGATTGTTAAAGATAATTTTATCTCCTATTTAATATGAGAAATATTAATCTCTATTCTTAAAATTTTCTCTCTATATATATATATATATATATATATAGATATATATTTTTTGGTTTTCAATTTTGTTATGCAGTAAAAGAAAATTTTCTAAACCTATAAAGGGGCGTTTGGTTGAGGAAATTTTTTATGAATGATAGGGAAATGATATTCATAGGAAAATGGTAGGAAATGATAGGAAAATGAGTTTGGTAGGAAAATATAAAAAAAAAAGTTGTTTGGTAGGAAAAATTTTAATAGGGAAAATTAGGTAACTTTTATAAAGTCTGTGTTTAGTTGTAGGTAAAATATAGATGAAAAAAAACCAACCAACAAAATCCCAAACAGCCATGCAAATGGGGGGAATACCACATCTAGGTGGTGTTTGGTTCAAGTGGAGATTTTAGTTCACCGGGGAAATGTAATTATCAGGGATCTAAGGGAAAATGAATTAGATGGGAAAGTTAAAAAAAAAAAATTTGTTTGGTGGAGGCAAATTTTACTAGGCAAATTGATTAAAATTTTAGATATGTTTGTTTGGTTAAGGAAAAAAATATTGATGGGTAAATGATATAAATTTACAAATATAACCTCAATAATAATATCATATTATCAATAGGCTTATGAGATCAGTACTCTAGGGGGAATATCTGGTGGAGACCCTATAGGCCTACACTACCAGATACATATTCTGGCTTGCATTTTAATTTTGACAATTTCAACCAACCTACAGAAACCAGCCAAAAATATGAGGTAAAAAAAAGCCTTTACTTAAATAATTACAGCTCATCAAAAGCATGCTTTGTTTGACCTTCATGGTTCTCACTGCAATGTCTCAAGCCTTGATAACATTACCCTTTCCAAGCTCAAAAGTGAAGATATTGTTATCTTCGTGTAGTGTTAAATAATTCTCTAGCATCAGCAAGCGTGCCTTCATAATGTACTGTTAGAGAGAAACAATGTTACAACAAGAACCAATAAACTCACGGGCGCTGCAAACAAGAAAGATATAAGCTTATGACTGGTGATCACCTGAGGGTATTTTGGTCTGGGTTGGCTTTCACCTTTTGCCATTTACCCAGCTAGCCAGGAAAACCATGTAGAAGAAAGCTTTTTAAACAGTGACTATTGCTCCACTTCTACGGCCAAATCTGAAAAGCTATGTAAATAGAATAGGTGGGGAAATTTTAAGAAACTCTCTACCAAACAAGGACTTCAACAATTGTCAAGTTGATTTGCATGGTCAACTTTTAAGAAACTGTAACAGCTCATTACGTATCGGTATTGTTAACATTAATTATGATATTAAGCGCAGTTACAATCACAGCAATTCATTTAATAAAATGCGAATAAACTTTTTCCGATTATTACGCGAGCAGTTAAAATATAAAAAGCGTAATAATTAAAAGTTGTGATCGTAACTGGAAACACTAGCGGAAGACTTAATTAAACTATTTATACAATTTACTTTACTACATATAAGACACTAAGGGGTTCCCATAAACCCACATAGCCAATTCCTCACTTTTACGTTTTTACCAAACTTAACAAGATTCACTAATTAATTTTCTACGAACACAAGACAAAATCCAGACCTAGACTTCAAGTTATTCTTATTCTTTATTCAATTACCTTTATAACAAGCTATCACACACTCGATTCCGAGGTCATTCGCTTCGGTTATCGCCGTTTGAAGTTGGACAAGCAACATTGCCCACCAACTCCAAAATAGCTCAAAACTTCCATTACTCACATAATTTTCTGCACTTAACTACTAGTCCAATGTCCCTCAAAATTTTACACCATAAACTAGACACCTCAATCTTCGATTTGATATATCGTATGCTTAATTTGACCAAGGAACGAAACGGGAATCAATTTCCCAAAATAGACCCAAAACTGACCCCATGTACAGGCCAGAACACGGCAGCGTGTGCAATCGGCCACCATAGGGCTGCGCACATCACCAAAAATTCTAAGATTTTGACACGACGTAGGGGACATCTTAAGCTTCGAAATGGCGTATGGAACGTCCCAATCGGACCACTATGGAGGGAGATATGCTCTCCCGAAGTTCACCCAAAATTTGCCAATTCTACAGAAAATTCGCCAGAGTTTCCTTTGTATTTCCTAAAATCCCAAAATTTGCATAAGCTGTTTAGCACTACAAATGTACCTAAAATCCAGCAATAATCCAATGGGTGGCACACACAAGGACCAACAACACCTTGGGGTACTTACAACCCAATCCAGTTTATACTTAATACATAAACAGTTCACTTTAAATCCTTAGCTCGTTTCAATCACAAAAGTCCACTTACATGCAATTTCTCAACATAACATAACACATAAATCTAATATCATTATACCACTATACTTCTCAATTACATATCACATATTACAATTCATGTCTTTCACTTACATCTTTCAACATAAAACCTAGAATGATAAATATGATAACACTTAAACAAAATCTACATGTTCATGGATAATTAATGACAACACTTCATGATCTTCCTATGGGCCTCTTGCCCGCCACTCCTGTGCCACTGCTACCTCCTGAAATAAATGCCCCGAGACGGGATGAGATATATGAATATATCTCAATAACCCAGAGGTTCTGGAGAAAATTTTGCCCAATGGTTCACTTCGATGTATATAAATAATATAAAATAACATCACTTAAAACGGGATAAAGCAAGAGATTTAGAGAAACTGGGGAATATAGGACTACAAATACAACAAGCGGGAATGGTAGCTACCAATACCACGCAATGTCCCCGGCTATAAGCCTATGGGTACTACCCCTGGCGTGTTCCAAGAACAACCCACCAAGGTACCTCTTCCAACCATATACACCCGAGACTTCCTAGTGTGCTCCTATCCGGATTATACACCACGACCCTGGGTCAACTGGAACTCCCTCTCGGAGACCTATCCAGTGAAAGTCCGGAAACTTGCCCGAAGGCTAAATTATCTACTGGCCAGTGATCCGGTACATAGTACCCTCATAGATGCTAATGCATGCTTATGTTATTTTACACTACTCATACACACTTCCTACCGTCGCCATCAACTAGCAAAGTGGAAGGAAAAGGGGGAACAAGCCCCAGTACCAAGAGGTTATCTTATACTTTTCCACTAAACTCAGCAGCAGCTTAACTCACAGCTTGGTACACAAGGAATGCCTACGAAGAGGACATTTTCAATCGCTTAGAAATTCAAACAACGCATGAAGTTTCACAATTATACATGTCTAACCACTTCACTTACCTCAATCCACTTGGTCCAGGACCAAGGGCAATTCACTGTTTCGCTGCTCGGGGTTTAAATCCACGTACGGTAACCTATACAACCATGTATAGCCGTCAGTTCTAGTCAAATTACGACAAAACGCGAAAACGTCAAAAATCCTCCCCACCACATGGATGGTTCGGCCACTATAGTGTTATTTTAAGATTTATTTTTCTAAATTTTCTTTCTCATTTTATTACACTTCCTTAGGTTACTAAAAGGCTAATTCAATCGTCGTTTTTCTATTTTATGACTTTTACGCATCGTTTTGCGAAATATCTCACTCTAGGCTCTTTTATGTCAATTACACCACTTATCATTTTACATTGATTCTTCCACTTGCCCACCACAGAACCCTTCTAACCACCTTTTCAACACACAACACATCACTAAAATTTTCCAAAACATCCATTCCCCAATTTACCTCAAATGACCGAATTCTCACTAGTTCACATCCAATGAATTTTCATCAATTTTAACCACTCCATACCTCATATCATCCTATTATATCATCATACAATCATACAACCACTCACCAATACACTCCTAACACATTTTCAAAGTTCAAAGTCTTGACACTTCAAAATTTTACTAAGTTAAAATCAACATTTTTCACCAAAGATTTTCATAGCATTTATAGCTTTAATACATCATTCTAAGGCATTATCCTCTAATAGACATTTTTCATTTGAGCTCTCTAACACAACACATCACAAAATCCCTCTGTAGGGTCCATAATCCAAATTCAAAAATCAATCAATGAAATGTTGAAATAACTCACCCAAATGCAAGGTATATGACTCCTCCTAAGCATACTCCACCATTGGAGCATGAAAAAGCTCCAAGAACACAAGAATTCTCAACAAAACCGTGGCTGTAATTGGGCTAGATCTCCTCCCACACGCAATTTCAAGGCTTGAAAGTGGTACAATGTGTTTAGGAGGTGTTTTCATCAAGATTCAAGACAAACTTTGTTGGATTTGGTTAAGAAATGACTTAGTTATGGATCAAAGAAAATTTTGCACAAACTTGGTGGAGGAGGCTGCATTTGCGCGCATGAGGAGAGAGAGGAAGGAGGGGAGATGATGAATAGTGCTTAGGTGAGGTGGCTTAAGTGAAACTTAAGTGGGCGGGTCCCACGCGATTTAAAACTCGTCCGAATTTCTCTCCGATTTCACTCAACGTCCGTAAATTCAAAACTTATTTAGAAATTCTAATTTTTAACATTGACCATTGTCCCTTAATTATACTTTATCAGATGAATCCGGAGTTTTCCGGTCATTCGGAGAAAACACTATTTTAAGCTATTTCGCGCGCCATTGGCACGTTTCCACAAACTGACTTAATTCCATCAAATATTTTCAGAAATCATATTTCCTAACTCTATAAACCATTCATAACTCATATTTGAAACCTAGAGCTCAAAACTCAACTGGCACGTTTTACGGTGCAATCGTACTGCGATATTTTTACCCTCGAAAAACACTATTCACTGATTTTTCTGAAACTTGCCTATCCATCAATTTTTCGTTCTGAATCCATTTCCATGGTTATTTTTACCATCTGAGATCTTCTACTCAATTTTTATCTTCCTAGGGTTGTGTGCATGGTAATTACCGTTTTGCCCTTTCTTTGTATTTTGGCCTAATCTTTAGGATTTTCACTAATTCTTCACTTAATCTCTCATTTAATATTTTAATACTTAATTTAAATTTACGAGGTGTTATAGAAACCCCCAACCAAACAGCATCTCTAAAGTGGGAATATTTGTCCATCAATTTTGATCCAAATAGCCATGCAAATGGGATACCTAGCAAACTCATTTAGGTGGGCAAATTTGAAAGCTCATCAACCAAACATGGACACCCAATAACCAAACATGGACACCCAATTTCCCCGCTTCACATTTTCCTATCATTCTCCTCAAAAACCTTCAACCGAACACCCACTAAATATATCTTGTATAGAGTTCACAATTTCACGTCATTAAAAAAAAAATGCTCATGTTAGGAGAAAATAATTCTCCAAGAAAATGTTTTCGCATATTTTTTTTTTAGGAAAAAATGTTTATCCTTTTAAATGATACAATTTATATCATTTCACTCTCACAAAGAGGTGAGATCCACATCTTTATTTTTATTTTTGTCAAAACTCTCTCCTCTTTTATCTATCTCTTTTTCTCTCTTAAAATGAAATAACTTTACATTCTTTAAAATGATACACACCTTATCCAATTTTTTTTTTTTATGATTATAATACTTGTTGAAGAGACATAAAGACCACGAACCCCGTGATGGTTGGACCGAGCAGAAACTGATGACGTAAGAGAAAAAGGAATGACTCAATAGACTCAACAGTGACAAAAGAGAAAAGAATAAGAATAGAAGGAAGGAGGGGAAGTGCACCGCGCACGTGCCATGTGTGCGTGCTGTCCCACCCTTTAAGACCACCTGTTTAGACTTTACCCTCTCCGCTTCTTCTTTCCGTTTCTGTCTCTCTCTCTCTCTCACTCACTATTCACTAACTTCCTTTCTTACACTATTCTTTATTACTTTTTTACTCACAATTTTCTTCTTCTTCTTCTTCTTCATTAAGTTTTCTCATTCTTCATTCCAATTCACCAAATCCATCTTCCCTTCCCTTGCTTGCTAATTGCTATTTCACACAACCCCGTTTCATTTCCCCTAAATCCCTTCTTTTTTCCTTCCCAAAACCCTATACCTTAAATCCCTCTCTGTGTATGAGTTTGGCTCCTTTTTAATGGCTCACACTCTTCACAAACCTCTTTCCTTCACCCTTCTTTTCATCATATACTTTACTTTCCCTTTTGCTTTTACTTCACACTCTTACCGCGATTTCTCCATACTCGATTCCGATTTCGATTCTTTCTACAGCGATTACTCTCCTCCGTCGCCTCCGCCGCCTCCGCCGCTGCCTCACCCTCCATCTCTTTCCTGCCAAGAGGGTCTCAACGGAACTGGGTCTCTGAACACCACCTGCAATCTCAATTCCAGCTTGGTGTTCCACAGCGACGTGTGCATAGAAGGGAACGGAAGTCTTCACATACTTCCTGGTGTGAATTTGAGTTGCCCCGTATTGGGATGCGTGATTTTGATTAACATGAGTAGGGAATTTAGTTTGCAAGATGGTGCCATGATTATTGCTGGCACGGTTGTGGTGGCGTCTCAAAATGCAAGCTTGCTTGGTGGGTCAGTGATAAACGTGACCGGTTTAGCCGGTGCACCACCGGCTCAGACAAGTGGCACGCCGTCAGGGACTCAGGGTGCTGGTGGAGGGCACGGTGGGAGAGGTGCCACTTGTGTCTCGGATAATACCAAGCTTCCCGATGATGTTTGGGGTGGGGATGCGTACTCGTGGTCCAGTCTGCATGAGCCCTGGAGTTATGGGAGTAAGGGAGGGACCACTAGTAAAGAAGAGAAATATGGTGGAGAAGGAGGTGGGATAATAAGGCTTCTATTAAATGATTCCATAGAAGTCTCTGGGGATCTTTTGGCAAATGGAGGTGACGGTGGGATCAAGGGTGGAGGAGGTTCTGGTGGTAGTATTTATGTTGAAGCTCATAGAATGTAATGTGTCTAACTTTGAATCTTAATATTGTATTTGTAAATTGAGTTTTATGATCATGTTTTCTTTTTTCAATGCTTGTGTATTGATCCTATTTGGGTTGATTTTAGTTAGTGAGTGACCTCTATGAAGCACCGACTCCAACACGGCGTTTTCGATACGTAATACGACCATTAGACGATACGATACAATACGTCTCCGATACGCGTACCGGATACGTTGGAAAAAAAATTCGGAGTATCGGTGCTTCATAGCATGACCTTATAACATGCCGTTGTAACTGTTACATGCTTTTGCTGAAATGCATGCAAATAAGATTGGCGGATTCTCTTGATTTTGCTGATGTTATACTTGTGAGTTTTCCTGGATTGCTTGTGTGATTGGTACTGTATGCAAAACTTTACTGCTTTCTATTTCTCTGTGTAATTTCAGATTGCTTGGGCTAATAAAATAGTTTGTAACTAATCACGTCCTCTGCCAAGTGCAGGACTGGAACTGGCACGATCAGTGCTACTGGAGGTGTTGGGTTTGCTGGTGGGGGAGGTGGAAGAATTTCAATTAATGTCTTCAGCAGACATGACAATACAAAATTCTTCATTCATGGTGTGATATAGTGATTATTGTTTTACAGATGCAATGTTGTTGGCCTTATCTCACTTTAATTTTAATTTTAGAGAAAAAAAATTCCTCTAATAGCTTGCAAATTATTTAAGTTAAGAAAAATAAATATATTCATGTTAAATAAAGCTTGTTCCGTTGTTTGCAGGTGGAATGAGCCTTGGATGTTCGGACAATGCTGGTGCTGCAGGGACATATTATGATGCTGTTCCCCGTAGTCTTACCATTTGCAATCATAACTTGTCTACTCAAACTGATACACTTCTGTTAGAGTTTCCTAAGGCAATTCTTTGGACAAATGTTTATATCCAGAATCAGGCCAAGGCATTGTTTCCTTTATACTGGAGCCGTGTTCAGGTGATTGAAATGCTTAGCTTATTCCCTCTTATTGAAATGGAATAGTGTACGAATTACTGGGAAAAAGAGAAGAAATCTTTTGAAAAGAAGAGAAAAGTGAGAAGAGTAATATACATAAGACTAAAGAATACTCTTTATAAACGTTCAGAAGAAGTTGGCCAATAATTACTTACCAGGAATTGCTAGTAAATAGACAAAGCAGATTTGTTGTTTTTAGTTACTATTGAATTTTTAAAGGAAGTTTATGTTACCTGATGTGGAGGGCTATATGCTGTGATTTTTAATGTCATCTTTTGTATCATCACAATTGCGATTTGAAGGATAGCTGAAATACTATTTTCATTAACTTACAGGTTAGTGGACTAATTCGTTTGACTTATGGTGCTGTTTTAAGCTTTGGGCTCGCTCATTATGGTTCATCAGAGTTTGAGTTGATGGCAGAAGAGCTTCTGATGAGTGACTCTGTGATCAAGGCAAGTCAAACTAGAAGGCTTCTTGTTCTTAGAATTATAATATTTTTTTCACTTAGATTCTGTTGCTTTCATAAAACTGCTTGCTTCCATGTTTGACTAGCTGGGTGTAAACTAGGAAGTGTGAATATTAGGTTAACGATTTATTTCTTGCTCTTTTCCAAATTTTATCAGAAACCATATCCTATAAACTGAAACAATCTAGAAGTTCTCGTATTGCCTCGTTGAGGGAGGCTTTAGTGCTAACGGATGTCCACCTTTACATTATATCATGGTTTAGTATTGAAAAGAGATGGTTATTTTAAATGATTGATAATAATGTCTTCTCTTTCATGTTCTTTGATACGTACAAGGGAATTGGTGGTGCTAAACATTTTGTATGTGTCGTACGTGAACTTCTGTTAAATATATGAATGTGTTGCAGTATTTATCTTTTGTTATCTGTTAATTCAAGGGAAAGAAGCTAGGAACACAACATTCTTTTACCCCCTTTTTTTTTTTTAAATTAGATATATGGAGCTCTTCGAATGTCTGTCAAGATTTACCTGATGTTGTATTCCAAGATGCTTATAGACGGTAATGGTGATTCAATTGTTGCAACGTCCATACTTGAAGCTAGCAACTTAGTAGTTCTCAAGGTTGTTATCCTTTGCATTCTTCTCATTTACAGCAAAAACATTAATTTGTATTGCTTACTTTATGACACACTTAACCATGTGCGGTGATCAGGATTCATCTGTTATTCAATCTAATGCAAATTTGGGAGTTCATGGACAAGGTTTTTTGAACTTGTCAGGACCTGGAAATCTGATTGAAGCGCAACATCTTATTTTGTCATTATTTTATAGTATCAATGTAAGTTGAAGTCTCATACTCTCATATTGCTGTTCTTATGCTTTACTGTTCCTTTAGAACCATTTAAATGACTATTGAAGAGTGTTCACCTTTCTCTATGTGACATAATATTTATGCACACCTTTTATGTAACACTGGACAGTCATGTGGTTCACTTTGATGGAAGTTCTTGTAGGAAAGCTTTGGTAATATTAGAAGTTCCAACTGTTGTGGTATTTGGTATCATGAATTTAGTTCGGCAGCTGAAGAATTAGGAATTTTTAAGCAATGGGTTAGGGTTTAATAATGTCAGAAAGGGTTTACAAACTTGGTGGATTGAAGGATTAAGGTAGGATATTTTATACTTGAATGGATCACAGATAATTGATAAAGACCAAACCGGGGGTATCTGGTTTCTGCAAAGAGTGGTATGGATAGTTGATTTAGTGTTGAATAGTTTTAGGGCACATTAATAGATGAATAGTTAAAATTCTAAACAAAGATTCTGTTTGAGACTTGAGGCATTTCTTTCTAACATTGAAAGTTCTGATGATTTTATTAATTTAATTAGGAATTTTATGTTGAGATTTAATAGTTTTAAGCTGTTGGAAGAAGTCACTGAATCTCTTCCCTTTATTGATCAGTTATTTACTATGTTAAGAAGGTCATGGAAGAAGATTGAATTTGATGAATATGTAGACTGAGACCAATTATATAGAGGCATGCTCACATGCAAGAATTGACATAGATAACTTACATATTGTCTTCTTGTTCCTTGTGTACTTATGTTACTTGGATTTTTAATTTCTTAAAATTTATTTATTTACCTTTAAACTGTCTAATTGTATTATTATTTATGTGCTAATTCAATAACTATCATATTTGGAATGCGAAGATTGGGCCTGGGTCTGTTCTAAGAGGTCCTTTGGAGGTTGCTGGTGATAGCATGTAAGTTTTATGCAATGCATAATGGTAAAGGTTTGGCATGCAGTTTCTTATTTGGTTTAATATTTCCTTTGCCTTCTTTTGTATAAAATGTTAGGGCACCTCAACTCTACTGTGAAGTTGAAAATTGCCCTGTGGAATTGCTTCATCCACCTGAAGATTGTAATGTGAATTCTTCATTGGCTTTCACTATTCAGGTTTTTCATTGGCCCAATCAAAACCTAAATATTTATATTGGTCAGATCTCTCTTGTGTCAAGGATAATAGTTTTCTTGGGTTGCTGCTGCAGATATGTCGGGTTGAAGAGGTTATTGTGGAAGGCACTGTGACTGGTTCTGTTGTGCACTTTCACTGGGTTAGAAATGTAGATGTCCAATATTCTGGAGTAATCAGTGTATCTGGGCTGGGTATTGTCATTGCCTCTAAACACTATCCTCCCTGCAGAATTTCATACATCACTTGATGGTTTTCAGTGCTTTAATGACGCTCTATTAAATTGTTATTTAACCTTTTTGCAGGCTGTACTGGTGGGTTGGGTAGAGGAAGGTATTTTGAAAATGGTATTGGCGGTGGAGGCGGTCATGGAGGGTATGGTGGGGATGGATATTACAATGGCAATTTCATTGATGGTGGTACCACGTATGGGGATGTTGATTTGCCATGTGAACTTGGTAGCGGCAGTGGAAATAGAAGCCTAGCTGGTGCAACTGCAGGTGGTGGCATTATTGGTAAGATCTGAATTCAAATTTGGTTGTGGCAGAACAATATGTTGTTACTTAACATTCTTATGTGAAAAAGGTGGTTTTATATCATTATTATCTTGACTTTGACAGTGATGGGTTCGTTGGAGCACTCATTGTCAAGTTTGACTTTGAATGGTTCACTTAGAGCCGATGGAGAATCCTTTGGAGAAGACAATAGAGGGCAAGATGGTAGGATTACTTCAAGCATTGGTCCTGGTGGTGGCTCTGGTGGAACTGTTCTTTTGTTTGTTCAGACATTGGCACTTGGTGACTCTTCTATAATCTCATCTGCTGGAGGACAAGGTAGTGCTAACGGTGGCGGGGGTGGAGGTGGTGGAAGGATTCACTTTCATTGGTCTAATATTCCAGTTGGAGATGAATATGTCCCTTTAGCGAGTGTTAATGGAAGCATTATTACTGGGTTGGTATATAGCAAAGTATACTTATCGTAATCTACTGCCCTTGTTTTATGCATCTGTGTCTGAAGAATTGTTTAATGGTCCCAGTTCATGAATTACTTGATTCTTCTAGTTAGAAGCAATTACATGAGATTTAATCATTTAAATTAATATTGGGAATGACATATTGGATGGGTATTGGATATGATTTGCTATGGCTCATTTGTGGCTTCTTGGATAAAGCCAAACAACAGGGGACCCACTAATGTTAGTCTATGTAGATAAATATACGTGCATCAAGTAAGTTGGGTGTAATGATAAATTGATGTATAGTTGAATATGTTACATAGTAGGTGAAACAAAGAAATAAGATAGGGCTCTTAACTCATTTGCTCTCCTTTTTCATCAGGATTTGCAAGTAGCAGATTGATAGAGTAACAAATGACCTTTTTTAATGGTGTTATTTATTTATTTATTTTGGGGGTGGGGTTGGAAATTTGTTACCATGTAATTATGCTGTTGACTGCAATTGCTTCTTAAATTGACTTTCAGGGTTTATGTTTGTGATTTTGTAACTTTGAAAGCTCTGTATGGTGGTAGTTTCGGCCATCTAGCAGAGCAATGGAAAAAATATTTTTCATTTTATTTCAATTCTAGTAATTTTCTGCAGGAACCTTGACTGTTTATAACTGTCGTATAAAGTCCAGCAGATCCTGACCATATCTTTCAACTCTTTTCTTTTGTTTCTGGGTTGCTTTTAGCTACTTTAAGATATGTGTATGTGAGGGTCTGGACATGAATGCATAAACTTCAACCTAGACTGTTTTGATTGAATTTTTAGTTCCGATTTCAGAGGAGGATTTGGTGGAGGTCAGGGTCTTCCCGGAAAAAATGGATCTATCAGTGGAGCTGCTTGTCCCAGAGGACTTTATGGTATCTTTTGTGAGGTAGATGAACAACCATCCTTCACAATTTTTAGTAATTATTTGTGTAGTTGGAATGGAATTTAGAATATTAGGTGGCTTAACATCATGAATTTTATTTCTTTGTGATTTTTTGCTGTTACTTACATGTTATTCGACCAATATAATATGTTAATTCCTGTAATTATAGTTGTGATAGAACTTTGAAGATCAGCTCCTCAGTTGCTTTGACTTAGTTGCTTATATTTTAACTGCTGGTTGCAGGAATGCCCTGTTGGTACTTATAAAAATGTCAGTGGGTCTGATAGAGCCCTTTGTCACGATTGCCCGCCTCATGAGCTTCCACATCGTGCGATATATATTTCTGTTCGAGGTATTTTTATTAACTAAATTTACTTTCATCATGCTTGAAAGGAAGAGTAAAGGCTTAGTTATTTATGTGCATGGATTTACTTAAAAGGTATCCTGAATAGTCTCTTAGTCTTTCAAACCTTTGGCCAATGCGGGTGTAATCATATTTTAGTATTTATTGCAGAACTTTTAATTGATTGAATTTCGTATTTCCTTTTGAAAAGGTGGTGTGGCAGAGACTCCTTGTCCATACATGTGCATATCTGATAGATACCACATGCCAAACTGTTATACAGCTTTTGAAGAGTTGGTATACACTTTTGGTGGGCCATGGCTTTTTGGTCTTCTTCTCTTAGGTCTCCTTATCCTGCTCGCTCTAGTTCTCAGTGTTGCACGAATGAAATATTTTGCTGGGGACGATGTACCAACCCTTGTGCCTACTCAAAATAATACTCGACTGAACCACTCTTTCCCTTTTCTGGAATCACTGAATGAGGTCCTTAACCAACTTCTTCCTTCTGAATTTCATGGGTACTCACCACTTTTGGAACACTGCTAAACTTTGCAGTTGATTTTAACTTAGTATTCCTATGATCTTTCAGATTATTGAAACAAATAGAAGTGAGGAATCTCAGAGTCATGTGCACAGGTTGTATTTCCAAGGCCCAAATACATTCAGTGAACCTTGGCATCTACCTCATTGTCCTCCAGAGCAAGTGAAAGATATCGTGTATACCTCTCTTTCTATAAAATATAGTGGATCCTCATTTAGTGTCAACAATATTTAGTTATGCACACCGTGCAAGATGCTTTTTAGTTCATGTTATGCATTAAAATTAATCTTTTAACTATTAAGTATATCCCTTTGTATTGCAGATATGAAGATGCCTTCAATAGATTTGTGGATGAGATTAATTGTTTAGCTACTTATCACTGGTGGGAAGGGTCTATATACAGTATCCTTTGCATCACTGCATATCCCCTTGCTTGGTCATGGCTGCAAAGGTGTCGAAGAAATAAATTGCAGAAACTTCGAGAATTTGTTCGATCAGAGTATGATCATGCTTGCTTGCGTTCTTGCCGTTCACGAGCCCTTTATGAAGGACTGAAGGTACTACAGATTTAATTTTATGAATTTGTTCTCTTACCGTAATTGGCTCTTGGCTTACTAAATTTATGCCTCAAATCATTCATTACTGCGCGAGAGTGAACTTAATTTACAATATGTTTATGTAATTTAAAATATCTGTAATAAACTGAACACAGTTTTCTTGATACCTCAAGTGACCTGGTTTCTCTAATGGATCATTTTTTTTAATTGTTGGTTGGTTTTAACATGGAACCTTTTGATTGATTCTTTTATTGATTCTGTTTTATTCTCTCGCCTTGCCAACCTAAGGGATTGTCATTTGTTAGAATCATCCTTTTGTATTCACTAGTTACTCTATCATCTTACAGGTAGCTGCAACATCTGATCTGATGCTGGCATATCTCGACTTCTTTCTTGGTGGGGATGAGAAAAGACCTGATCTACCTCCTCGTCTTCATCAAAGATTTCCCATGTCTATAAGTTTTGGTGGAGATGGAAGTTACATGAGTCCTTTCTCTCTTCATAGTGACAATATTCTTACTAGCATCATGAGTCAGGTTTGCTCTACTCAAAATTTAGCTTTTATGTGAAACGTTGAAAAATGCTCCACAATGTTTATTTCATTCGCTGATTATTATATTTGTCTGCTATCTAGTCCATTCCACCAACTATATGGTATCGATTAGTGGCTGGTCTTAATGCTCAACTACGCTTAGTTCGCCGCGGACATCTAAAAATAACTTTCGGCCCTGTTATCAGCTGGCTTGATGTATATGCAAACCCTAGATTGGCGACATATGGTGTACGAGTTGATCTTGCATGGTTTCAGCCCACAGCTTCTGGATACTGCCAATTTGGACTTGTGGTATATGCTACTGAAAATGAAAGCATGTCATCATCACGGGAAGTTTATGATGATTCAGGCATAACTGAAAAGCAGTCATGGTAATGCTAACTTTTTATTTGTTTTGTTGATAATTTCATGAATTTAAGATTTACTTACTATGCTTTGTTATGTGCAGTTTTCTTATTAGTCCCAGAAATCCGGTGCATCACATCACAAGCAATGAACACCTGATGATTCCTAGAAGGATGTCTGGGGGGATATTGCATGCTAAGAGCCTAAGAACACTTAAAGAGAAGAAAACTTTATATTATCCTATTGCTTTTATTATTTATAATACGAAACCTGTTGGTCATCAGGTATTAAAACATTTTCCCTTGTCAACTTTACTACGTATTAGAAAACCTGGTTAGTCTCCTTGAACGCTTACCTGACTTTTTCGTATCATTGCAGGATCTAGTCGGTCTGGTTATCTCTATACTTCTCCTGGGAGATTTTATCTTAGTATTGCTTACCTTGCTTCAGATGTACTCACTGTCGCTGCTTTACTTCTTCTTAGTTTTATTTGTCCTCCCTCTTGGTGTACTATTTCCATTTCCATCTGGAATCAGTGCTTTGTTTAGTCAAGGTCCTAGGAGATCAGCTGTGCTTGCTCGTCTGTATGCTTTGTGGAATCTGACGTCTCTTGTCAATGTCGTAAGTTGTGCTAAAGCTGTACTACTTGTTTTAATGTCAACCAATAGTTACAAGTGTGACCATTATTGATTGATGTACTTTAACTGCGTACTTCTAATATGCAGTACATAGTTTTCATTATATATGTGTATTATATATATTTTTCAAATGGTGTCAAATAAGCTCCAAGTATTTCTTTTAACCTTTAACATTAAAATGCGTCTCTTGAATTGACGCAGGTAATTGCCTTCTTCTGTGGATTTATTCATTATACAGTTCATTCACATAACAAGCTTTCCAACTTTCAATCCTGGAATTTTAGTTTGTAAGTTGCTTTTACCATCTGCCATAGCAATGATTGTGGCTGATAATGAAAATTGATTCGACAGATTTACTTAACGTCAGTATTTGACAACTTTTCTGTGTGTCTTTATGCTTATGTATGTATGCTGGGCCAATGCAGGGATGAGAGTGAATGGTGGATGCTTCCTTCTGGTCTGGCCCTCTGCAAAATTATTCAAGCGCGTCTTGTTGATTGTCATGTGGCTAACCAGGAAATACAGGATCCCTCATTGTATAGCAATGACTCTAACGTCTTCTGGAATTCTTGAACGTTTTAACTTGTCTCTGCATTTTTCTTTCCCTTCTGTATATTTGTTGAAGGGTAAGCAGCCAGTCACCTTGAGTGGTATTGTGTATATTCTATCATAATATTAGGGAAAGTTGGTCAAATGGGTATAAGTGAAGTGGGTTGATTACATATTTTTTGTTTGATGATCAATTACCTTGAAGTGGCCCTTTGTAAAGGTTGGCGGTTCTGTCAGTTTACATATTTCAAAGATGCTTTTTGTAGATTAAATATCTAATTGCATCCGTGCAACAACCGACAATTGGTCGTAGCCAGTGGCAGATCAAGAGCCACCAGCTTTCTAGAATGGAACAATTGGTGAAAAGTTAGTAACGGATGTCAAAGAAGCTGGTGTGATTTTAAAAAAGGATGATTTACAATAACTACAATGTGGGATTAACAGTTAATGGCCGTTAATGTGATGGCTTATACAATACATGGGAGAAATTGTTGCTAATACGAAGTCTACACAAGTTGTATGAACATACTGACATATCACCATTTACATTGAATAATTATTTGTAGCTTAGTCAATCTATCAATCTAAGAGACTAAGTTTGGAGTAATGTTAAAATTACTCCCATAAAAATCGAAGCTTTCACTAACACAAGTAGTAGATACCTCAATTTCTATTTGATTGAATAATCCTATTATTTATCATAAAATTAATATTTTTCGTAAAACATTAACTTAAATCTTAATATAGAATTAATTCAAATGACATGTTTGTGACCGAAATGTTATGAATTTAAATATGAAAATAATTCCTTTATAAATATGCAAATATGAAAATAATTCCTTTATAAATATGCAAGGATAAAGTTCCGGAGAGAAGTATTTATTCTTATAAAAAATATCCCCTTCGAGTGGAACATCGCCTTTTCTCCCCTTCTAGCTGAACATCTGCCTTTTCTTTGGTGGATAGATTGCTATCCCTCTTTTTTTGGATAGAAGCAGGACATTCTGCTGTCTTTAATGAATCTAAATCTGAAAATATAATCCTAATTCTTGCATTCTTAAAAATAGATATTTGGAAAAAAAAAAAAATTCCTATAGAATTTTTTTTCACATTATATTAAAATGAGTGAGTCCATGTAATTTTTTTTTTCTTTCTCTTCTTTTTATAATGTGAGTCTATTAAAGACCTAGTTCTGTAGCACCCCACAGGTGAGCACATGGGTTTCACAACAGGGAATATCCCACACCCCTGCATAGCTCACCATCATACACACACGATAATGAGACAATGCCTTTATGTAAAGTTGAGGTCTTGGCTAGCGGTTTTTGACTCATCCTTTTTTTTTTTTTAATATTCCAATCGGTTCATTACTTCGTAACAATCCGATTCGGGACGGGTCCAAGGTTAAGGCTTTAAACCCTCCCAAAAGTGGTAGTGGGGGACTCATCCTCTTTATCTCTCCCATCATTAGAAAATATTCTCCCACTTATATAAATCTCTCCTCTCCAACTGAGAAGGCATCTGATATCACACACTTTTATGAGCTGTTTACTCTACCAGATTTTAGAGCTACCGTAACCTTACACGCATTCCCATTCACAACCTACTCTGCAACTGCACTTACAGTGACTCTCTTAAGCTTTAGTTTATACTACTGCCTCCTTGAGCATCCATACATTGAGATAATACACCATTTGAGGGATACAAATCTAGCTCCATTTCCGCAATAGTTCAAGCGGTAACATCAAAGCTAGACTTAAGTACTTAGTATTTACATTATCTGCTTGTTTCGAATTATTCATTGTCGTTATATGAACCAATTCTGAATGAGAAATATAGGAAAAATGACTTACCTCGGCATCATCTACTCCAACCAGGAAAAACAAAGATGCATAGGGCCTATATACAATTTTGTAGCTGCGATGCTTAACAAATGAACACTGTCCATAACGAAAATGAATCAGCTACAGTTAAGTAAATGAATTACTGGGATAAACTGAAAAATGTTAATGGGATAGGATCTATTTACAATTTTTTTTTTTTTTTTACAAATTACACTAAATACGAGGTCGTATACTGTACGATTAAAGTATGACCGGTCGTACTTAGTGTATTGTAACAGTTTGTAAACAAAAAGGTTTATAAATATAACGTGGTGTAATGTTAATAAGGTGAAAACTATATAAAGTATAATATCCCATAATCTCAATCCTTTAAAATTTTTGGTAAAAAAACGTGATGTCAGACCTAATGATATAAAGTATAATAACCTAACATGCTTATAGTATGGACGTGGCTCTTAGAAAAAGGACGCTTAATTCACATCTAAGCTTAAGATTTCAAGAACACTTTCAATAACACTTTACATCTAAGCATAAGACATAATCTGAAATTAGAATTATTGATAACAAACACACAGACTGTCAGACTTTCGAGATTGGAACAAAAAAAGAAACTTCGTTGAAATGTGTATTAATAGAGAGATACATGATTCTTGTGCCTGCTTCAGGAGAATATACATTTTCTGTTACAGGAGGTGCATTTAACCCAAATAATTTATACATTTCCATACGTTGACTTTTTTGTTTTAAGAATCAAAATTTTATTATCGTAATCATTATAATTTTTTGCTGCTATTTTATTACATCATTGTTACATCGCTGACAAAATAATACATGAATTCAATAATAATGGGACAATTTTATTTTATTTTTTTGGATACGGACAAAATTTTATACCAACACTTGAATCAAACTATATTTATATAGTCTAACCTTTTAATTGAAATGAAATCTACTCACAGTTCAATTCTTGATTGGAAAGGTAGTTTATCTTAATAAAAGGGGAAAGTATATCTCCGGTCACCGGAGATAAAATTATCTCGAGTGAGCTCAAAATGATGTTGTTTTAGGTTATAAGATTAAAAATCACTTTATTTCCAGTGACTCGAGAGATCCTTTTCTCTTAATTAATAAAATAGTTACTTTACAATGCAACTTTTTTTGCGATTTTTTATTTTTTTTTGGAATATATGTTTGCGAAATTTATGTTATTTACAAGCACAGACATTAAAATACAATTCTAATTCAGTCTCTAAGTCGTGATGGTGATACTTGGTACGAGTTGAATTCTTAACGCGCATTCAATTCTTTATGAGGTTGGTTCGAATCGGAAATTTCATTGCGAAAAAGGCCGTTTGGTCGAATAAATCTTTGGTAGTACTGTTATACTTAGATTTAGTGCATCTCATCAATAAGAGCAACATATTATAGGAGAGAAAAAAAATTTGACAGAAAAAAATGTTAGCTGACATGTAATATTTTTAGTGGTGGGATGTATTGAGTCTTTAGTACAACAGTAGTACCAAAGATTTATTCCATTTAGTCAGGGTATACACGTTTTCCAATGTTTAGAAGTCGCAAACTTTCAAATACTAGAGACGGCTGCTCATATACAAAAAATATATATATATATATATATTTTTCTCTTTTCTTATTATATCATAATTATTTTTCTCTTTTCAACAAGTTTACCAAAGACCCCCCAATTGATAGATACCATGTCATTGTTAAGTAATTGAGTGTTGAAGCCTTCAACGCGATTAAAAACTATTTGTGAAAGTAACCTTGACATTTGGTTGGTGAGGCTCAGTTAACAATTTAAATACTTTCTATAGATATGTATTCTTTCCTTTCCTCCATTGTCAAGTAGAATGAATGGTTTTCCAATTTGGATATTCCATCATTGCTTACATTGGTGTGCTTCATTTGCCTAACGCATGCATTGAGCAAGTTATATACTTTGAAGTTGAAATCGTGCCACCAGGCGATTCATGGATAAGAAATTGAAACTAAAATCCATTTACAGATAAATCAGAACTCTTTCAAATGACTACAATACGGGACAAAACATAATAAAAGAATATCCTCCTCGTGGACGTGGAAGGAAAAAAAAGGTGACTAATGTATACTACTTAAAACGCAAGATATAGGGTAAAATGATGGCAATAACATGTACAGAGCATAGTAACAAATGCTGCTGACTTCTTTCTTAACCAAATGGCTATTTGAACATCCTACGGTACCAAATCTGTTTCTTCCTTCTTATCTTCAGTGACACCCTTACTAATCAAAAAGCTGGGTTGATTTGTTGAGCATAAAAGCCTAGCCCACATTCTATCAGTTATCACTACTTTGTTCTGTCCCTCAGTGATTCTCTGCATAATAAAGCAACCAACATGAGAGAGATTTAAGCAAGACAGACTACCCCGGACCTTTCACACAAAATGACATGCTGCTATGATATCCTACTCATACTTACAAGTTATCTCATCTTAAAAGCTTGACAAGTTTTTAACATAATATTGTTTTAACAATGCTAAAAGTTTAAATTCATTCATTTTTCCTATCTATTCTGCAGAAGCAGAACCTACAAATATCAAGCATGGTCAACGAACTCACATTAAAGGGTATGTAAGTTTGTCTTCCGTTGACAAGCCCACTTGTAAAGCCAGTGTAACCCGCCATTGCTCCGTGAACAGCACTTTGAGCAAGAAGTGTGCAGTACACATTGTCAGAAGCATTGCTTGGAACAGCTCGGATCATATAGGTTGGATCTGTCAAATAGAAAAAGAAAAGGCAAGACTTGATATTTCAGATATTGCTACTTTCAGTATACATACATATGTTTACACGCACATACACACAATAACATAGTTTTTATCTTTACAAACCTATATATTTGAGATTTATGGCCAGCGTCTTCTGTTTGGTAAAATGTTCCTGCAAGATTAAAGATTCAAAATGCTTAATATAAGCTGTAGAAAATACCTTCAGAAACATTCTTCAATTATGAAAAAAGTGTTTATGGAAAATAAAGCACATTTTGTGATGCTCTACTTTGTCTAACATATTGTCTGTCAACATCCATCAGTAACCATGTGTCCACCACAAGCTACTTATAAAATGATCCTTTAAGACCTCATAAACCAAGTATAAATGGAAATGCTTCTTTAGTACAACTTTTCGCAAGTTTTCATACAAAAATCATTAATTGGAAACCAGAAACAACACAAAACATTTAAATTTCAACAAAACGGATATTGAACTTTCTTTCAAACATGCAAACTAGTGGTGCAGGGTTAATAGGTGATGGACTAGACGAATTTGCCAATAATCTTAGCCTAAATGGACATGGATGTAAGGTAGCAAACAAGTCAAATATGTATTCAAGAAAGAAATTAAGAGGATAAATAACAATAGGATATCCAGCAAAAACCGAATAAATAACAATCCACACCTTCATCTTTTGGGATATCCATAACCCAACATCTTGAAGAAGCTTGTTTCCGGAAGCATCCTGCTTGTCCATGGATTGCATGCTCTCAGAAACAAGTTCCTGTCCTGCTCCTTCTGCAATCACAATAACCATGTGCCCATTTTCTCTTAGTCTTCTCTCTGCAAAATCAAAAAGTCCACCGGGACCTTCAAGGTAAAAGGGCGACTCTGGAATTAAGCAACAGTCCACATCCCGACTGGCAAGAGTAGCATACATTGCAATAAACCCTGCAGCATGCATCCAAAATAAAGCATATATGAAGGGATGTTAGGCCTGATAACTACATCAAGAAAAAATTTCATTAGCATCGTCTTTGATGGTTTGTTTGATTGTTAATAATTTATAAATGATAATTGTTATATGTTGATTGAAGTTGGCCTTGCTTCCCTGATGGTATTTTACTTTTAGAGACTCTTAAATGGCAGAATGATTCACATTCTACTCAACCCAGAAAGGTTATGTAAGTAGCATGCGTCTACTCCTACATTTTCCAACAAGCATGATTTAAATATCAAAAGGGATTCTTGCATCCCCTAGCCACAACCAGTAGAGTAATTGGCATTTAATACTTTGTCGAGTATAATAAGAAACAAGATAAAATATCCTCAGGCTATTGAAGTACGGGATGCTAATGATGAAGCTGATGAGTGGAGACATTATAGTAAGCAGTCAAGAAAGAAACTTACCACTGTACCGGCCCATCAGCTTGACAACACCTATGCCATTTTCAATACTTTCAGCTTCAACATGTGCTGCGTTTATAGCACGTTGAGCCTCCTCAACAGCTGTGTCGAAGCCGAAGGACTTATCAATAACCTGTTAAGCCAGAGACAACAGGAAACCATTTTACAAGTTAATGATGTTAATGGGTAGTAAGTAACAAATGGATTCAAATTATTTGAGTTAGAATCCAAAACATGGAAGAGAACAAAGGATGTACCGGGATGTCGTTATCTATAGTTTTGGGGATTCCTACAACTGCAACTTTGAGACCACGCTTTCTAATTTCCTGTGGGGATAATCAGGATGTATGGTTAATAAATTGCTACTTTGATGAAATTAATTTCACGTATTACAGATATCAACAATGAACTACGTATGTAAAAAGCTAATTTATATTCCTAAAACCACAAGTATAATATCCTCATTGTTAAAATTATATATACCTCATAAATCCTATATGCACCCCTCTGAGTTCCATCTCCTCCAATTATATAAACCTGAAATTGACTGAGTTATTAGTCTTATGAACGATGTACTACATTCAATTTGAGTTTACATGTTCTGGCAAATAGAAAGAAAAACAGACCTGATTGATTCCCCGATCATAAATACTGTCAACTATCTTAGTGGTGTTATGTCCACCTCGTGACGAACCAAGTATTGTTCCCCCACGCTTATGTATATCATTCACGGTTTTAGGAGTTAGAGTGATTGTATTGTGAGCATAGAAACCCTTGTATCCTCCCTTCACATCACAATTTTTTTTTTTCAATTAAATATCAAGAAGATGGCATTAGCAATTTAGATTTACTCTATTTCAGAACGGGTAGATCAGAAGCAGGTAAAGTTTTACTTCCGATCTAAATACCTTTTAAGTGATACCAAAGAAGTATAACTATGCACGATTACAGCAAATCAAGAATAAGGCATTAATCTCCTTTAGAAAGGTGCATGTACATTTCCCTTCTTTATTTATAGTTAGCCAAAAGACCAAGAGTTTGTTTGGGAAGGTTGAGAGTAATGAAAACTAGGGAGTGAAAGTTACATTTGACTTGGTTAGTGATGGAACCTCAATCAAATAATAGAACAAAATCAATTGAAAAACAGTAATTCAGAGGAGATGCACTCCTTACAATACGTACATAACAAGAAAGCTACACTACTATGGCTGAGATAGCCTTGAGATGATAAGACACTTTAACCAGAGGGCTCCAATAGCAACTCTCCCTACCCAATATCCCCAAACAAATCAATTACAATTACATACCCCACTCCCCATATTCCCCTACCTTTTATCCCATTCTCTAAGAATATTCTAGAAGAATCCCCTAAATAACTCTCTTCCTTTTCTTTCTCCTTAACCACCCCCAATTCTGTTATTACATACTTCTGATGCTCATCAGTTAGAGTACAAGGTTGTGAATGAATTTTGTAATTGCATTGTTTAATATTCATTTTCTGTCCTCGCTTGTATGAAATCCAGACGAGGAGAAAATGGTTTTGTTTGAAAATCATGAAAATTGCAAGTAAACTCCATAAAATCCACTTACATTGATTCCCAAAATTTTCTTCACGCCATACATATGGAATAAGCCACATACTAACTCCCTAATCACGGTGTTGAGCCCAGGACATAGACCCCCACATGTGACAATGGCAGCCTGAACTTCATCTGCTTCGAAATACACCTGAATATCCAATTTTATACGGTCATAAACACAATAAGTTATCTAAACATAAAAACCCAAAAACACGGAAACATACCCTTTGACGAGGTCCGGCACGCCGAAAATGTACCCCTCTAGGACTATCTTTGTGAGCAATAATCTGTCAGGGAAAAAAAGGAGGGAAATGGCATAAATAAAAGCAATTGTGTCCAACTAGCAATCTCTTTATCAGAAACTCCTGGACCATTGTTTTAACGTGCATCGTGTTTAAAGAATTTTTGAGGGGCGTAATTCCAATTCAATTTATACCTCTCCAAGTGGTTATTTGATGTTCCCTTTCATTGATTTGGATCAAATGATGTCCATTGTTGGATAATGTGTCATGCACGTACAGAGTAATAATACACTTAACGACATAAGTTTTATCATAAGATAATATAAGATCAATGTGACGGGATAAATTCGATTTCTGTAACGTGTTATGTTATAATGAGATTACTGTCATATTAAAACTCTAAGATTTCTCCATATATCAGGTATTGATATATGGAAGCATTTATGTTCAAGCCTTCAAGGGGTTACCCTTTCTAGGTGCTTTTAATCAATAATGAATAAAATAATCCGAGAAAGTTTGTTTCATTAGAGAACGGAAACTTAATAAAATAAAAATTCTAACCTTCTGAGGAACACTGTCATCGACGTGCACAAAATATTGTCTGGCAAGTGGAAAGTAAATTCAAAACCAAATTAAGTAAAGAGAAATTACAGAGAAAATTGTAAGAAGAAGAAAGAAGATATCGAACGAACTTACTTGACTACTGAGTAAGCAGGATTGTCTTGCAAGGGATTAGAATATGTCTGCAATACAAAAACGACGTGTTAGTCATCACTCATTCATATTGATTCCTATAACAAACCAATGCAAAAAGAGAATAAGAAGAAGAAGGAAAACGACGACGTACTGGAAGATCAGAGATGTAATCAGCTAAATGCGGAACATCCTCGAGGACATAACCAGCGGAGCCTTTGATGACCTTAGGCTTGGAAATGGAAGAGGAACCCATCGCCACCTTAAAACGTTCAATGCAGAATCAGAGTTAGTAGCACTTTGTGTTGTGTTATGTTGTGTTTTGTTGTGGATTGTGATTCACAAAAGAAGATGGTGAATAAATGTATGTATCGCATTCAACGGTTTAACGAGTGGAACAGAGAAGGGTCGTATTTATAGTAAACATAGTTCCACCGAACCCAAATCAAGGTTCCCCAAAACTCGGGGCTGCTTTGGTTTTCTTTGAAAAAATAAATAGCAAGTTTCTCTTTATGGTTGACAATAAGAAGTAGAACCATCATGCTTATAATAATTTACAAATTATTTTTTTTAGAAATTATAATAAATATTACGGGTTCTACGCTGATTAAAATATGACGGGTGATATTTAGCAAAGTTTATAAACAATTTTTTTTTTGTAAGTATTAGATTCGCTCTTCCCTGTATAATAATCAGCAACAGTTAGGTTGTTTGTTTTTTGCGCAAGAAACAGAGTCCCTACTTGTTTTGGTCACTTAAAATAAGTATTATAACAGGATTTTATATTTCTCCGTATCTTTTTTACCCAATGATATAGTAAACAAAATTATAATAATAAAGATTAATATAATTCTAAATAAATTAGAATTATAAAAATAACTTTCTCCTTTATAGTTAAAATATTAAACTCATATATTAAATTACAAATATATAAAAGGGATAAATAAATGGCTGCTAAGCCTCTCTTTATTTATATATAGCAGATTAGACTAACTGATTGGGGGCGGCTCGCTAAGAATTCAGGTCGAGTATATATGAATCTAGATTGTTTCGTTAATTTGATATTTTAAAGACGTAAATTCTTGTGAACTCAAGTATGAAGTAACAGTGTCTTGACTAATGCTAACAATAAAAGGTTGGAAGCATATGGATTTAATATTTTGATAAAATATATAAGTTTACACAATATATAAAATTAAGTGATTAATTACTCAATGTCAACATCAACAATATCATTATTTCAAACTATTAGAATCGATAGCAGATGAATCCAAAGAAAAAAAAGTTAAGAAAAAAAGATAAAAAATACAAACTAAAAAAATTATATATAACATTATCCATTAAAAATAACAATAAGCAGTTAAAAAGAAGTAAATTAAAATATGTAAAAATAAAAATACATTATACATGAGAAGGCAAAAAAATAATAAATAAATAAATAAATAAATAAAGATTGATAAATAAAATAAAGAAAAGAAAAGAAGGAAAGAAAAAAGAAAAAAAAAGTAATTAATTATTAAATTTTAAAAAAATAAAAATAAATAAAAGATGCCAAAGCATGATTTTGGTCACCCATAACCTTGTTATCAAGTATTGGATCAAGCACAACAAAAATTATAGCTGTTAATTTACTGTTTTTACTTATTTTTACCAAGTCAAGTATTATGGTTCGATTTGATTTCAAATTAGGCCATGACAAAATATAAATCTCCCCAATGAAAATATTTAAAGTGGATAGGGAACACCCATTTTGGATGGTCCTTTTTTCAAAAACGAAAATTTTTTAAAGACATAAATAAAAATGTCAATGGAAAAAATGAGTAAAGTGACTTTTTTTTTCAAATTGGGGCAAGGACCATGACACCATGTGCTCAGAAGCACCCAAACTTTTCTCTTCACCAGCATTGTATTTGTATAATGATTTCTACAAATCTTTCAGTTCAGACCATTCGAAAGATATATTGAAATGTTTATCAAAAAAAGAAAGAAAAAAAGTTATATTGAAATATAGTGCGTTAAGGGAGGCATTGCCCGCTCCCCTGTGGATTTCAGACCATTAAATACTTTTAAAAACATTTTTGTTTTTATTTTTAATTTATTTAGCATGGGTCCAACAATAAAAATTCTGCTTTACATAAAGATGCTATATCATATACTAAAAAAAATGTCTTGTGAAAAAGGAATGAAGCAGACCATATCATTATTAGTTTCTTAAACAAGAATTGGAATCAGTATTAAATTATGTTACACTGCAGCAATTTTTTTTAATTTCTTTCTTACGTACGAGACTAATTAATCTTTTCAATTACAAAGCAATATGATCAGATCTTTTCTTTAAGTGGCGTCTTATTTACACGAACCGTTGTCTTATTCTAAAATGAAATCCACTTATTTCCGTGGAGAATTACTAAGGAATTATAATAATATCTTTTATTAAAAAGACTCGTTTTTTTTTTATAACAAAAAGACTCGTTTTTAAGTAAAACTAAAATGAGGTGAATCAAAGAGGTCTCAATCAATTGAATCAATTTTGGTGGGGTGGGGGCGTATAAATAAATATTTCGTTTCTTGATTACCTTGACTCTTTTGCTGCTTTTCTCTTGTCCTCGGTCTTGTTCGGCTCCTTGTCCAATTCCCAAATATGGCTATTCTAATTTTTTTTTCTTATATTTCAAATCAAGTAAAGAAAATTAATTTTCCTACAGAGTCTATGGAAGAGTGTGTGTGATAAAAAAAATAACAGGGTTAAGAATATATAAAGCTGTGAGGCTTAATATTTATTTATAGAGAGATTTATAAAGAGGCGTCAGAGTTTAGACTTTACATACAATAAGGATGAAGTAATTTTGATATTTGAATAAGCTTATTTTAATCTTTTATCTTCTAAAAGCCGCGGGCCTGTGTGATGGATTAACACTTTTATTTTAAAATAATAATCATTTAAAATATCATATAAAAATAAAAAATTATTAAATATTTTTAATTTCAAAAAAGGGTTTTATAATTCTCATTTAACATGAAAATTAAAATTTTCCTACACACCCTTCGATTTGCGTGCTGATATGGGTCCTGTATACAATTTTTTCTAACATATGGGTCCCACATGCTTTTTATCTCTACAACATGAGATCTCAATTTTCCTTCAACATGAGAATCATAAAATCCTTAAAAAAAATATAAGTTTCGTTATCCAATTCTCAAACATGAGCTAATCATGGATATTCTTATTTTATCTTTGCATTTCAAATCAAATAAAGATAATCAATTCTCCATCTATTTTATATTAAATATCTTTTAAAGTTTTATATTAAATTTAAAAATTAATAAAAAATATAAATGTGACTAATAATGTTACTTTTCACTACATTAATGCTTCTTAATATTACTTAATTGAAAAACTAAACAAAAAAAAATTAAAAATTATGAAATGATAATTATATTAAAACACATGCAATACTAATTAGAAATGACTGCAGAATCATCTGACTATTGAACAATCTTACCTAATATTTATTTTTCTCCATTATAACCATTGAGCAACTAGCCCTCCATTCTGGTATCAGAGAAAAAGATTTGAGCGTTTTTACAGCTGATAGAGTTTTGTATGAGGAATATAAATATAGAGATAGAGATAAATTAATTTATACTGATATAAATCTAGGATCAACTTTTATAAGGGGCTTCGGTAATTTGTATAAGTACATAAGTTTTAATTTCATTGTCACGGTTATATAATTTATTTATTTTTGTCTTACTGTTATGACCCCTTTATTAATTAGATAGAATCAAATAGAGTTATAAACATTAAACCCGTGTAGAAAGTCGCGTTCAATATTGACAGCATAAAGGCATTGAATCACATGGACTTGATGACGCGTTCAGAAAATGAAGGAAAAAACAATCATCCCAGGGTTTAGACTTGAGAAAGAGTAAAGAAGAAGAAATAAAAAAATGAGGTTGCTATCTATACTTTATTGCATGTGCCGCCGCCAAGGGAGGTTCGCCATCCATGAACCCATTTCTCTGCATTCTTAATTCATACTTGTGCATTCTGTAATATATATAGCAGCAAGCATTATAAGTGTGTCAAAGTTCCCTCTCATCATATATAATACCATAACAAAAAAATTTTTTGGGTGCACAATACCATAACATTTTAGAGTGCAAGAGGTTATATATATATATATATATATATATATATATATATATATATATATATATATGAGGCAGGATCCTTTGACACCTCATCTGAGAGTCGTTAGATCAAAAAAGACTAATTGTATCACATGCTTACAAATCCGAGTCGTTGATCTTTTTTGATCTAATGAATCTCAGATAAAGGCTGTCAGATGAGGTGTCAAAGGATCTTACCTCTCTCTCCCTATATATATTATGAAATTTGAAATTTGTCTACCCCGGAGAATGTGTCGCTACGCAACATAAGCTGGTAGTCTTGGATTTTCGGTTCAACAAAATACTTACTATGAAGAAGAGGGCTCAGAACCCAAGGATAAGGTGGTGGAAGCTTAAGGATGGAAAAAAGAGAGAGTTCAATGAAAGAATGTTGCACGATGGACCTTGGGAGCTTGATGGAGAAGTAAATGCAATATGGAATGAGATGGCTAAGTTTATTCAAAATTTGGGAAGGAGAGTGTTGGGAGAAAGTAAAGGAAATGAATTTCATACAAAGGAAACATGGTGGTGGAATGAAGAGGTGCAAGAGGCAATTAAACATAAGAAGAAGTGCTTTAGATCTTTGCATAAAAGTACCAGTTAAGAGAACTTGCAAAAGTTTAGATTGGCGAGAAAAAATGCAAAGAAAGCAGTGCAAGAAGCTAGGGGCAAGGTTTTCGACGAGTTGTATAAAAATCTTGGGAGCAAGGATGGTGAAAGAGGTATTTATAAACTTGCAAAGATAAGGATAAGAAAAGTAAAGACCTCACCCAAGTTAGATGCATCAAGGATGAAAATCAAAAACTTATGATGAGAGATGAAGATGTAAATGAAAGATGGTTGAACTACTTAACAAGCTGTTTAATGGGGATGGAGATACAAGCGAGGTGGACTTGGAGGATGCGTATGATGATATGAATAGAAGATTTGTACGCAGAATTAATACACATGAAGTTAAGGAGGCTTTAAAGAGGATGAAGACTAATAAAGCCTTGGGGCCTGATGGTGTCCCTATTGAAGTGTGGAGAGGCCTAGGGGATGTGGCAATAAAATGGTTGACTAGTCTTTTTAATAAGATTCTCCAGACAAATAAGATGCCTGATGCTTGGAGGAAAAGTATGATTGTGCCTATCTACAAAAACAAGGGAGATATACAGAATTGTTCAAACTATAGAGGCATTAAGCTAATGAGCCATACTATGAAGTTGTGGGAGAGGGTTATTGAACATCGCTTGTGGAGAGATACCAAGGTTTCTGTAAATCAATTTGGATTTATGCTAGGAAGATGTACCATGGAAGCCATTTTCTTGATGCGACAACTTATGGAAAGATACCGAGAAAAGAAGAAGGACTTGCATATGGTGTTCATAGACCTTGAGAAAACATACGATAGGGTTCCAAGAAAAGTTTTATGGTGGGTTCTGCAGAAGAAAAAGGTTCCGTCAAAGTATGTAAAGGCAATCCAGGATATGTACGATGGGGCTACTACATGTGTAAAAGCTTGTAACAGAACATCAAGTTATTTTCCTATCACGGTTGGTGTACACCAAGGGTCGGCTCTAAGTCCTTATCTTTTTGCCTTAGTTATGGATGAACTATCAAAAGATATTCAAGAGGAAGTGCCATGGTGTATGCATTTTGCAGATGATAGTGTGCTTATTGATGAGAGCAAGAGGGTGTTAATAGAAAACTTGAATTGTGGAGAAGCACATTGGAATCCAAAGGATTCACATTAAGTCAAAGCAAAACTGAGTATCTGAAGTGTGAGTTTTCTCTGGTACGAGATGGGAACCAAGAGCCCGTGCATTTAATTGGCCAAGAGGTACCAAAAAAGATGCTTTTAAATACTTGGGCTCCATTTTACAAAAAGGTGGAGAGATTGATGAGGATGTAAATCATAGAATCAGAGCAGGGTGGATGAAATGGCGCAGTGCATCTGGGTTTTTGTGTGACCACAAAATCCCCCTTAAGTTAAAAGGAAAATTCTATAAAACGGCAGTAAGACCGGCAATGCTATATGGAGCGGAATGCTGGCCAGCACATAGGCAACATGAGCATAAGATGAGAGTAGCAGAGATGAGGATGTTAAGGTGGATGTGTGGTTACACAAAGATGGATAAGATAAGAAATGAAGATATTCGACGAAAGGTCGGAGTAGTACCGGTTGCCGAGAATATGAGAGAACATAGATTGAGGTGGTTTGGGCACGTGATGAGAAGGCCCCTGGATGCTCCTGTAAGAACAGAAGTTTGTTACCAAGAGCTCAACACAAAAAGAGGCAGAGGTCGGCCGAAACTTACTTGGGGGAAGGTAGTAAAACAAGATTTAATGGAGTGGGATATAAATTGGCGGACGGTGTGTCTTAGAACGGAATGGAGAAAAGCTATAAATATGGTGGAGGGTTAGACCCGTGGTTATTCCTATGTTCCAGATGGTCCCTTTTTAGTCCTTTTCCCCCACTTCTTCTTGTCCCTTTCTTTTTCACTTTCATTTATATATATATATATATATTATTTTTATTTTTATTTCATTTTTTCTACAATTTTATATCTTTCATGTGGGTTCATCTACCACCGACCCCAATTAATTTGGGATAAAGATGATGTTGATGTTATATATATATATATATATATATATATATATATATATATATATATATGGGTTTATCATCTATCATTTAACATGACCAGAAAAACTTTCCTACACTCACAACATTTTGTGGGGCCCGCAGCAAAAAAAAAAAACTCTGGCACGCAAAACGAATCTCTATAACATTATACAATCACTTTTCCTACAACATAACTCTTATAAAACCCTATATATATATAGGGAAAAGTATTTCTACAGCCACTTTAGATAAGGTTATCTACAAGTATCCCTTTTTAACTAAGTATGACCGGTCATACTTAGTTATAACAATAAAACTGTTCTTCTTTTCTTTCCTCGGACACTATCAGCTGACATGGCGGAGAGAGAAAATGCAATTTTAAAGTATGACCGGTCATATTTAGTTAAAAGGGGCAGTTGTATACAACTTTATCCAAAGTGGCTGCAGAAATGTTTTCCCATATATATATATATATATATATATATATATATATATATATATATATATATATAGGGTCAGGATCATTTTACACCGGTGCAAGTTACATTCTTAATCTTATCTGTTGATCCACTTATATTTAAGGGCTCAATTTTTTAATAATATAAGCCATTGGATACAAATGGATCAATGATCAAGATTGAGTGTAAGACTTCTAACTCTTACACCGGTGTAAGAATATCCTGCCCCATATATATATATATATATATATATATATATATATATATATATATATATATATATATGGAAAAACATTTCTCCGGCAACTTGAGATAAATTTATCTCTGGCCACTCCAAAACTACATCGTTTTGTTTATTTATTTACTTATATTAATTGATTCACTTTTGAATGGTTATGATTCCTTTTTTCTCTTTATTCCTTTATCACCATTGATCCATCTATGTACGATTGTGATTTAGTAACAGGAGATAAAGTTATATATATATATATATATATATATATATATATATATATATATATATATATATATATATATAGGGTTTAGCGGATGTAAAGTGACTGCACCTAAGGATTGGTGCAGTCATATAAAACTACGTCGTTTTATAATGTAAAAAGCATTAAATATGGGGAATAATAACCATACAAAGGTGGAAATAAATATAAAACATTAAATATGGGGAATCATAACTATACAAAAGTGGAAATAAATATAAAATTTTAAATTTGGGGAATCATAACCATACAAAGTTGGAAATAAATATAATATCTTTATTTTCTACAATTAATTTTAAATGCGAACTTCCTTTATCCCACCCAAAACGACGTAGTTTTTAGGTGACTGCACCAATGCTTACATACAGTCACATTACAAATCATTTTGCCATATATATATATATATATGGAAAAAAATATCTCAAATAGGTTGAGATAATATTATATATAGGTAGATTTAAAATATCAATAATTTGTTTCACTCCACCATTCAATCTTGTGTCTCGTGAGAATTGCAAACAACTACTTACCCCACATAAATTTGTTTCAAAAATTACATCAAGTGAGGATTGAACCCTTCTTATGAAGATATAAATTATAATAGCTACCACTAGGCTACATTTGATTCTTGGTTCAATTGCATCATTTAAAATATTTATTATATAATTAAGTATAAAATATAAATTTATATATATACATATATTCAAGTCATGCGGTTGAACCAGTGACTCACTAATCCAATATCTTAACTAAATCAATGATAGGTCCAGATTTAATAACATTGTTTCTAGGAACATATGCACATAAGCATGTCACAAAGATGGTCATTGGTTAACCAACATTATGAAAAGTAGGTTTAATTTAAGGGTTTAAGTTTTCTTATGTTGTAGGATTGTAGGAGAGAAAAAAAGTAGAGAGAAGTTAAATGTGAATCCCATATTTTATATTTAAAAAGAAAAGAAAAATTAATTGGCACGAAAAATGAATTTGTGTAGGAAAATGATTTACTCTCATGTAACATGAGAGTATTATTTCCCTTAATTTAATGGACTCTTAATTGGGTTTAATCTCTTAGAAAATAAAATTATCTCTTACACATATAAAAGTATGTGGGCTTATATATATGCAAGAAATAATTTTATCTCTTACGATATAAAAAATATCAAACCCCTCTTAATTATACTAGTTTCTTCTATCAATTTCTAGCAGCCTCCACATGATATATCTTCGGACTGAATTTGGATGAAAAGTATAATGAGTGATATCTCATTGGTTTTAGTTCTCGCAGATGCATAAAAAAAAATTAAGCACCAGAATTAATAAAGTGATGGAAATGAAAATGAAGCTATCAGTATCAACTTCAAATTTAGTTTTAAATAAATAAGCAGATTTTGTAGATAAAATCGACAGGAACCAAGCAAGTTTAACTTGCATTCTTCAGATGAAAAAAACTACTCTATTTCAATCTATTATTATTTTCTCACATTTAGTACATGAATTATGAAATCAATATAAAATATAGTTATCATGCTTACCAAACAAAATATATATATATATATATATATATAGTTATCATTATCATGATTAAACAAAGGGTTTTTCATCTATATTTTAACATGATCAGCAAAAATTTCTTACACTCACGACATTTTGTGGGATCCGCAGCAAAAAAAAAAAACTCCGGCACGCAAAACGAATCTCTATAACATAACACAAACATTTTTCCTACAACATAACTCTTATAAAACCATTAAACAAATGGAAATATGTATTTTAAATTGAAGGTAGTTTTCTTTTAGTATATAGAAATTTTACGTGGAATTAGATATCATTATCCCATTAGGCCACAATAAATTTTTTAATCTCTTTGAGAATTTTACGTAGAATTTTACATTTCATGTCGTTTCTACGTTTTATGTTTCTATCACCCTTTTCGTTTATACATTGAAACTCGAGTTTGACAATATTGACCATAATAGATTTCCTAATCTCTTTTAGAATTTTCGAGAAAATTACATAGCTAAGGAGATGCACACGTGACAAAAGGATTTCCCCCATAACAAATGGGCCATGGGCTGGACCTTGTATGGGCTGAAGCCCAGAGTCCAATTCATTGTGTTAAGCGACACCTGAGTGACTTGAGTCTCCTCCCTCAACCTAAGGTTAAAGGAATCAAACCAAGTGTATGTGTATCTACTTCCACTTTGAGTTTGAGTTTGAGTTAGAGGTCCATTGCAATTTGCCATGTACAGGAACGTTGCTTCACGCCTCAGGGCCTTGAGGGTTAGTGTCTTTCTTCTTCCCTGTGGTTTGATCTTGCTCTCTTTCAATCATGCCTTAGATCTCACTATCTTTCGATTGCAACAAAATCATCGTTGAATTTGATTCAGCTAATTAATCCCGATACAAATTCCAGGACCACACCTCCCTGGATTTTCGGACATGTGTTTACCAATTACTGCTTTAGTATTCAAATTCGCTCTCATTGTTCTTTTGGCGTCTTTTCAACTAGTGTAGTACATCAAGCTAAAAACAATTTATATTCTATTGTGAATTTTGTCTAGGGTTCTGTTTCTTCATCATTTTTGTGCAAGTAATGCATCTGCTGCTTTTAAGTTCAAATGTTATGACTTCATTTACTCAGCGGGAAAACTTATTTTAGTTTCAGTTTTGGATTTTATAAAATTAAGTTGATTGTCTGACGGTTTGGAATTTTGTTTTGCTCTGCCATTGAATACATGAGTTTAGGCTCGTTCTTGCAATAGGGTACCTGCCAGATTTGCAAGTTCAAGTTCTGTTGTCACAAAACAATCCTCTTCTGGTTTGGGTGGTTTATTTGGCTGGCTAACAGGAGAGCGATCCAGTTCTCTGCCACCTCTGGATTTCCCACTTCCAGGTGTTACACTTCCTCCTCCATTGCCTGATTATGTTGAGCTGGGTAAAACTATTATTACCACACTCCCAAATGGAGTCAAAGTTGCCTCTGAAACTTCAGCGGTATGAATTGTTGGTTATGCATTATCTGATCTGTACATGTATATAACTATATATGCTCAGCCAAAAGTCTCAAATTCAAATATATTGATCACATTCTGTTGGTTCTTCAGACTCCTGCGGCCTCAATAGGTTTATATGTAGATTGTGGTTCAATCTATGAGACACCATTAACTTTTGGGGCTACACATCTGCTTGAAAGAATGGCCTTCAAGAGCACTAGAAACCGGAGTCACTTTCGAGTAATTCGTGAAGTAGAGGCAATTGGTGGCAATGTGCAGGCCTCAGCTTCCAGAGAGCAGATGGGTTACACTTTTGATGCTTTAAAGACATATGTTCCTGAAATGGTGGAGCTGCTTGTTGATTGTGTGAGGAACCCTGTGTTTCTTGATTGGGAGGTCAATGAGCAGGTACCTTCCCCACATCCTTATTCTCCATATGGCTTGAAGCAATGCTGTTGAAACGTGAAAACATAAGGCAGCTTGCCAAACTCCCAAATGCCAATGCAATTAGGAAAACCCTCTTCTTTCGGGAAGAAGTTATGTAATTAATAATCAGCACACAGATAAGACATGGGTGCAAGGTTAAGTCCTGAGAACTAGTTATTTAATTTATTACTTATTATATTGTATAATATTAAAAATATTATTTAATTATTACTAGTTTGACCATGGCTCAGTCATGGTCATACCAATGAATCATGACATGAGCCAGTGTCTTTATCTGCGCAATTTTAAAAACATTGTTTAGACATATCTATATGGACAGATCAATAAATTATAATTAATGTGTTTAAAAAAAAGGTTGAATGCAGTATGGTAATCATGAGCTAGAAGCTTGATGCTTGTCCTTTGGTATAGTTAAATCTCTATATTCTCATAATGATTTTGTATTAGCTTTTAAATTTTATCTTCCATTTTAGAATAGTACAAATTTGCTGCCAAAGTCAGTTTATTAGAGCTGTGTTTCAGAGTGATCAATCATGGTTCGCATGGGTAGTGTTGTGTAACAAGTTGTATAACAATTGTCACTTGTCTGATTAACGGTGACTGATTTTTACCTGCTTAGTGCTTACATGTCTCATGGCCTTTTGAAATTCTGCTGTTATTAATACTGCAATTATGTATAGCTTCTGAAAGTGAAGTCTGAGATTGGTGAAGCTTCCAAAAACCCTCAAGACTTGCTTTTGGAAGCAATTCATTCTGCTGGTTTTTCTGGTGCGTTGGCAAATCCTCTTTTAGCTTCAGAATCAGCAGTAAATAGACTAAATGGTACAGTTCTGGAGGATTTTGTTGCTGTAAGTCTTCAAAAGCAATGTTTATATTTAATATTGTTTTTGCTCTAAAAAAATTAAAGATTCTTTGTTTTCTGTTCTTTACCTTTCTATTAAGACTTAAAATTTTATGAAACACCAGGAAAACTATACTGCACCTCGGATAGTACTTGCAGCTTCTGGTGTTGAGCATGAGGAATTGTTATCTGTTGCAGAACCTCTTTTGTCCGATCTACCTAGTGTCCCGCGCCCAGAGGAGCCAAAATCAATATATACTGGTGGTGATTATCGATGTCAAAGTGAATCTGGGGTATGCATTAGAAAAAAAAATGAATTTATGTTTTGTGCTTCTGCTTACATCTCTAGTTTTTACTTTTTGGGCTGAAAGCTATGTCAAGTCTAACATTGCTTGAATGGCCAGAGGACCCATTTTGCTCTTGCATTTGAACTTCCTGGTGGCTGGCATGACTTGAAGGATGCTATGGTTTTGACTGTTCTTCAGGTCTTGATGCTCTCTTCTATTTATTTGCTTTTCGTGTTGAAATTTCTTTTCCTTCTTTTAAGGTGTCTAAAAATGTACCTAAGAATGCATAGTATGTTTACAATTTTATAGTTTCTGTTATGTAAGCCAGCATATAATTGTATCATCTTACTTTGCTATAGATGCTATTGGGAGGTGGTGGATCATTCTCAGCTGGTGGACCTGGTAAAGGGATGTATTCACGGCTATGTAAGTTACCTCTTCTGGCTCTGTTTGAAGATAGGAATATAGAATGAATCGACTGAAGTCATTACATATAAGAGTCGAATGTATGACAGCATATTATTTCTAATGGTCGAAATTTGATGTATAATTTTTCCACTTGCTTGTTTCTGCAAAATTTGCACCATCTTTCTGCAACTAAGCATTTTATGCTCTCCCCCTCCCCTCAAGCATTGCGCAAAAAATCTGCATACTTTTCTAAATCTTGTTACGTTGACATTCTTGCTTTTTCACATGCAGATCTCCATGTTCTAAATGAGTATCCACAAGTTCATTCAATTTCAGCATTCAACAATATTTACAATAACACTGGCATTTTTGGTATCCAAGTCACAACAGTAAGCCCCTTTCAATCCTGTCCATTATCAAACCATGGTTTCTGGATATATTGGAATTCTTATGTAACTATGTTAGCAATTTTTTTTTTTTTGGTAATTTAACTAAGGGTGCTTTTATGAAACCTTCAAAAGAGACCAGAACCAGAATTTTATTGTGTTTTGGAGCTACAAGATAATTCAACATCATCGTATTAATTTAAGTCCAATTAAATCACCAATGTTAATGATGAAAAAGAATTGGTGCCTTAGTATATAAATGAGCTTGGTAGCTTGCTTAGGCATTTCTTGGTAGCTTTACAGTAATGCGTTTACAGACTTGTGCTGTGTTTTTGAGGCTAGCCTTAAGCTTGTTATGTGTGGTTGATGTGTTTATTCTAAATAAGATTTTGCATGATCGAGGTGCACTTTGGTGTTAAGGCACAATGTATTTTAACGTTGAAAGATAAATATATACATCTTTTGTTATATATATTTTATGCTTTCAGTAGTCAGACCCAAGCTTTTTAGGTCGTCAGCACCTCTGAAAGTTTTGATATGCTAGGAATCATGAGCAAATCACCTAGAAGTAAATTGAATCATCATCTGTTTCTGTGTTATTTTATTGGGGATACTTATGAAATCTTGTAAAGTATGGAACAAATGCTTGTCTCTCTAATTGTTTATTATATAAGATATTAAATCAGTGTCCTAAGAATTGTTTAAATGATCAGAGGCTTGTGTTGAACCTATTCATTGTTATAGTTGTTCTATTGACTGAAATTATATGTAATGTTGCTTTCTATGCCTTGGATGGAAGATTTTACTTTGCATGTACAGTATATAAATATAAATATAATCCATGCACATAGACTAGATGAAACATGCTATGCATATTTCTTTACATAACCCAGTGACAAGAATATTGGGTGTGCTTTTTTGAATAGGTGGAAAATAGAGTTGGAATGAAAAACCATTTTCAACCAAAGTTATTCAGATTGAAAATGAGTACTATTGGTTTTCGACCTTCTCATATTTTTGTCCTGTCAGGAAAGTGGAATGTGTTTTTCATTCCAGAATTTCCACATTCCTGCTTTCCATGTACTCAACCAAGCATACTTGTTTATTTCCTGGCAAAAATGCCTCGAATCATTGAGTTTATATACATAGGATGGATGTGTTCCAGCAGATTTGTTCCATTCCTTGGACTCACTTGTGACCTTATTTATGTTTATGTATTAGGGATCAGATTTTGTATCAAAAGCCATTGATATAGCAGTTAATGAGCTTCTTGCAGTTGCTACTTCTGTACAAGGTATGCTATTATGCTCTTCCTTGACTAGTATTGTGCTTCTTGATTATCACCTTCAGATTGGTAGAGTTATACTTATTCGTTTGGTTTCTGTCTGCAGTTGGCCAGGTACAGCTGGATCGTGCCAAACAGGCTACAAAATCTGCAATTTTGATGAATTTGGAATCAAGAGTATGTAAATCCATCTCAAATGAAAATTGCACTTAAAAATTACAATCACAACTTTTTTAAGTGTTTTTATTTCCTTATCGTGCTTTTGAATTTTTGTTCTTTTTTTGTAACTATCTGATCACTATTGAATTTAATGTGTTTTCAGATGGTTGTTTCAGAAGATATCGGAAGACAAGTTTTGACATATGGTGAGAGGTATGGCTTAGGAATGACATTATATAATTGCTGTTAATTTGAGCTTAATAATTAATTTACTGTTATTTTTTATGTTTCTGGATGTGTCTTGCTGCTTGTTTACTGAATTTTTCCGTCTGTTTTCTCCTTTAGCATTTCATTTTCGTAGTGTGTAGTATTTCAATTCTGCAAATAAGTTTAAGGATGTGATATGGTGGTGAAAATATGTTTGCTTTTTTACAAAAATAATACTAGCATTGAACATATTATTATTTCAACTACAGAAAGAACTAGTCTTGGCCATTGCTAGAATATTCCGTTTGGTTGGAGATTTTGGCTCTGTTTGATTTTTGTTTTGGAAAACAATTTTTTAGTTTTCAGAACAAAAAAACAAAAAAACTCGTTTGCTAAGACTTGTTTTGTAAAAAATGTTTTGAAAACTATACCTGTTTTTTTTTTTTGTTTTTAAAATCAAATTTAGAGAACATGTATGAGTTGGTTTTGTTTTATGTTTTTGTTTTTAACTTTCAAAAAGAAAAAATATAGAAAACAACTGTTTCCATAATTATTTTACAAAACAGTTTTAAGAACAAAAAAACCAGAATACAATCAAACAGACCCATCTTTGGTGCTACTTCTTGTTTTTGTGCATTTGCAATTGGAATTTCTATGCTGAATATGGATTGATGCCACAACAGTTTTGATTTTTGTAGATAAAAAGTGAAATATATATATATATATATATATATATATATATATATATATATTAATTTTAGTATAAAATATTGCATATTCCCATGCATTTGTGGTGTGCTTGAAAGACTATGATCTGTGTCTAAAAAGATGTCTTTACCCTCTAACCCAGGAAACCTGTAGAAAATTTCTTAAAGGCAGTGGACGAAGTAACTTTGAAGGATATTGCTTCAATTTCTCAAAAGCTCATTTCTTCCCCTCTTACAATGGCATCATATGGAGATGGTATTTCATGTTTTTGACAACAACAAAAAAATTGTGATTGTTTTTTTATCTTCTTAGGTAGTAATCTTGCCTTCCCTTGTTTCTGCAGTTTTATATGTTCCAAGCTATGAATTGGTGAGCAGCAAATTTCAATCAAAATGAGATGGATGGAAAGAGAATGCTTAAATCCATAATGTCTCGAGTCTTCTTGACATACGATCGGGTCTTGTACGGTTGGAAGGTATAAAATTAAGTCAAAATTCTAAATATTCTTGTAGTCAATAAATTAGTAATCATGCGCCAGGAGCATTTGGATGTCATTACTTTTGGGTACATAATAATTGACTTCAAAAGAGTTTTCACATGAATGTTTGTATGTTTGGCAGAATTCAAGCTGCTGGACTATTTTTGGATTAAATCCCATTTTGGGGAATCAAGTCTTGATTAATTGATCATAAACTTGTTAATTTAGATTTTTTTATTAATGTGGCTCAATTTAATTTTTAAATCATGTTTTTTTGATAGATGCTATGAAAAATGATAAGGAACTAGGGTTAACCAAGAAATTTAGAAATTTAAGACAGCCGTCATGTAAAAAAAACATAGTAGTTAAAAATTTGATTTCTATATTTTGATAATAGTTTCATGGGGTAGGATATTTTTACTACTCATTTTTCTACTACTACTCCATTATCACTTTAATCATCATTGGATTCAAAAGTAGACAGATCTTATCCCATATATATATATATATATATATATATATATATATATATATATATTTTTCTCTCTCTTCATTTAATTTTTTCTCTAATCCAATGGTGATTAGAGTGGTAGTGGAATGGTAGTAAAAAAAAAAAAGGTAGTAAGAATATTCTACCCCTAGTTTCATTCTACCCAATTTAAAATGATAATAGTTTCCTGGATTTTTCAAATTCTGTATTAAAAAGGAAAAAATGATAAGGAACTAGGATTAACCAAGGAATGATAAGGAATTAAGGGTGCCATTAAATTCTAGTTTTCGGTGGAATGAAAAAATTTCTACACATGCTTCATGCAAAACATCATGAAAAATTTGACAGTCTTCACGCTAACAGTATTCTGTCTTCACGCTAACAGTATTCTTCATTCAGTCTTAATGCTTTGTCTATGATCTGGCGGAAAATTCTGTTAATTATTAAATTACTTTTCTCTCTTGTATGTCAACTCTTCTGAAAAATAAATAAATATGGAATACAATTTGGTTGGTTATAAACGGGTGAAACCTTCTGAATTGAGAAAACTCTTCTAAAATCTTATATTTAATTTATTAATATTTAATTTAAAAATATGCTTATCTTTTTTCATACCTACTTATCTTCAAAAGCGTTAGACTAGACTCTCAAGAGAAGAGATAAATGATGTAAGTTAATTTGGATTTTGATTTAATAATGTTGAAGATGAATAGATACAGTACGCCTAAAAAATGTAGGCATAATATTTTACTCCTTCATTTAGGCCGAGAGCCTCACAATCCTTAAGTATCCATAGGTTAGTCATCTTAACTATAATAATCTTTTATAGAGTTTTTCACGACATTTTCCTCACCTTATAACTTTTTTCGTTGATTTGAACAACTATTATCCATGGATTCTTAGGAAGATTGTAAAATATATGTATGGACCATTATCAAAAGTTTTCTAATACACAGAATCCCTTAAAAAATGGCAAGTGTAGACAATCCTTGCTTCCATACTAGGTTTTCGAAAAGAAGAGAAAAATTTAGAAAGTATTCATAGAGATAAGACCACACTAATTTCATTTCTGGCTCAATTTCTGTATTCGTACGGAAGCAAGCTTCCTTTTATAGACAAGGCAAACACACCAACAATTACTTTTGACAAAATATTACCATCTAAAACTTAAAAAGTAGTTTTTTTTTTTTTTTTTGACAAAACACACTATAATCCAAAAGATAAAGTAACTTTTGACTTTAGCATATTACAAGCAAAATTATTAGAGTAAATATCTTTTTCGGCCCTTAGCAAATTTCACGATACCCGCTTTAGTCCCTAGCAAATAAAAAGGCTATTCGTGCTCCTATGAATTTCAAAGTGGATCCGTTTAGTCCTTTTGAGGGACTAATGTGATAATGTGGGTCTTTTTTGAATTTGTTAGGGACTACGATTTCAACTAAATGGGTCCATTTTGAATTTCTTAGAAACCACGAATAGCCTTTTTATTTGCTAGAGACTATAGTGGGCACCATGAAATTTGTTGAGGACACAAAAAGTATTTACTTAGATTATTAAAGTAACTTTTTACTAAAGAGACATTTTTGGAAGTGGTTTATGTCTTTTAGTCATCATTATACACGACTGATTGGCTGGGTGTTGGATTGAACTCTCCGGTCCTGATTGGTTCATCTATGTATTGTGAAATGAATTTCTTGTGGGTCTTGTGATTAACTTGGGCCAACTGGGCTAGAAAATGTATATCACCCTTTTCAGAGTAAGGTAACACACAGAGACAATGTTGTGAAAATTGGACTGGACCGGCTGGGTCGATCCAAAACTCGATGAACCAGTAATTTTACCGGTTCGGTAATCACATTGGATCGGCCAAGTACCAGACCCGGTATGACCCGACCGATTTTGGTGAAAACCGGTGACCCAACCGGTTAACTAATGACTGACCCGAGTTAAAAAAAAAAACATTTCCAAAAAAAAAGTTTTCCAAAAAAAATAAATCATAATTGACATATTTGAGTGATATGTTATTTATTGACTTACATAAATTATGTACCTACAATACTAATATCATCTCAGTTATGCACTATGCAAAAAAAATTGATTTTTTATTTTTATAAAAAAAAGATTTGATTTAATTTATAGTTAGAGATGTCGTTTTCTGAACTTGAAACACCAATATCACAAGCATTATATGTTTGTTTGATTCTTTATTGGATAATACTTTATAATTTATTATTTTTATATTAAATTATTCAGAATTTATATTATTATTTTTCAACTACTTCAGTATATTTATAATTTTTTTAATATAAATTATAGATTTATATATAATCATCGGGTCATGTGTTTCAACCAGTGACCCGCTGATTAAACCAGTAAACTAATAATTTGGTACCTCAATCGGGTCTTTAATCGAGTCAGTTTTAATAACATTACACAGAGGTTTCTTTTTTCACTCCAAAGATTCGAATTCTTTAACAACGAAAAAACACAATTATTCCTCCTGGTGCATTATTTATTAAAGTTGGAATAAAATAATATATTTAACTGTATTTATTCTATTTATTCCTTCATGGTTAATGAATTGATGACATTTGATTTTTTATTTATTTATTTTTACATTTACTAAAAGAATACCTAATTCCGTAACATTAAAAGTATATATATTAAAAGTATACATGCTCTTGTTACCAAAAAAAAAATATATATGCTCTTTGTGTTACCGCTTTTTCCTTCACGTGGTTTGTAATTTGTATCAATATTTTTGTTCTTTACAAAAATACATAAATATGATATTCAAATGGCTTGGACAATTTTTTATCTTCATCTGTGTAGATTATCAAGTAATTAGAATATGCATGTGGCCTTTTACCAAAAAAAAGAATATGCATGTGGCAATGACATAAAGATAATTTTTCTCACATTTCTTATGGAGATTATTTATTTATTTATTTATTAAAAAATGTATTCAATCAATAATTATATATGATCAATGACTTAAAAAATGACAAAAAAAACCCCTCATAATTATATATATATATATATTTTGTAAACATATATGAGTATATTATCAATAGCTGATTGTCTTACATGTTGTGAGATATACAAAAAGATTATACTAGTAAAATCATGGGGAAAGTTACATTAACAAACTTTTTTTTTTATAAACTTATAAATTACATTAAATCTGATTGATGATACACTCTTAATTGAAGTTTATTAAACTTAGTGTAATTTGAAAATTTATAAGAATTTTTTTATAAATATAACCTCTCCCTAAAATCATTACTATAACCGAAAGTATATTCTCAACAGTTTCCTGCCAAACATGTCATGTCTGTCTAATTGTTCTTTCTTTTTGCTGTAACTTGTTCCCAAGCTAACCTTAAATAGGTAGCTTGGTTGCAATTGGTCAAAACAATACTTTGACGAGTAACATAGAAGAAAGATATATATCTATATATTATCAGATAAAGCAATCAACATTATTCTTTTCCGTATTATCAGTGGTCACTGGTCATGCCCGCTTCTGTACTTTCCATTTTTCATAATCTTGGAGAGTCATAGGTAGTTCTCAACCAAATGTTTTTATTCTGAATTGTAAAACGGATCACTTCATCAGGTCAGATATTCGATGATGAAAAACCAAAATCAAATAATTAAGATCTCACATATGTCCCGAACTATAAAGAAATTAGATGACTAATATTTGAGTGCTCAATCCGAATTAATTGTGGTAAACTTGTGCTCTCTAATAAAGTTCAGACCTTTCACCCAACAAAGAATTACACTTCACAAGGAACGTCGAATTTAGAGACTTCCATACCAAAACAAACAATAAAGTGCATTACGGTTAGAAGTGTAAATGGGCTAAGTCGGCCTACATGGACTTATGGCCTCGATTATATTAAGTCATGTTTGGCCTATTATAAATAGTAAAATAAAACATGCCTATGTTTTAAAAAAAAAAAAAGCCTATTTAGAAAACATGCCATAGACCTTTTTATACATGTTGGGCCTACAAGCTTACTGGCCGCCAGCCTATATTATATTATTTATTTTTAATAAAATAAATAAAATTATTATTTTAATAATTTTAAATAATAAAATAATATTATTTTATTTATTTTTTTAATTTTTGAATATTTAATAGGCTTAAACATGCTAACAGACCTAGTCAAAGTTTTTATTTTTTTAAATATAGGTCAGACCAGACTTGTAATTTGAGGCCTACACATAGGCTAACAGGCCAGGTCAGATCGAATATTTTTTACACAGGCTTGACCTATTTAAGTCAAAACCTAGCCTAACCCAGCCTATTTACTCCTCTAATTACGGTTCCTCCTTTCTAGCAAAAAGAAATATTAAGAATTAAGTACACAAGATATGAAATGAGATCATCATGTTTCCTTGTCAAAATAATTGTAGGTTCTCAACAAAAGTTAGAGAAGTACTTGGCCTCTTACCTCTTTGGGTGATGGTGAAAACTGAAAAGTACTCGACAATTTTGTAAGAAAATTGCAAGTTCATTGAAATCCTACTTTAACATCAAGAAGAATGTTTCTAAATGGAACTAGCTAGAACTCTGTTATGTTATGCCCCAAAGATGGTGAAAGTCATGTATTGTGGCCTATGGGGTGGGGTGGTAATAGGATGAATGTGTCCCCAATTGGCGTTAATTACTTGCTTTGCTGTCTTGCAATGTTGTTTTGTTCTTAATTACAGCGTAATTAATTACTTTGTACTTATTTGATGAGAACCCTCATGATGCTATTTTTGTCTCCCATATTATATTAAATAATGATGATAATAATAACTCTTATTGGTTATGAGAATAATTACATTTTCTAATTGAACAAATTACGTAGACCAGCAATTGAAAGGATAATATATAAATATCCCAGTGCAAGGGTAAGAATTGCTAAATATAGAAAGTGCTTATAGTTAAATCTTCATTTAAAACTGTAATATGGAATATACATATACACCGTACCAAGAATTGTACTCCTTAAGAAATATTCTTAAAGACGAATGAGTATTTTGAAAAAAAAAAATTATGGTTGTGTATTTTGGAATATATATTTGAATATACATAAACTTAAATCCTTCTTTTTCTAGTATAATAACTAAAATTTGTATAACTGATTATATTCCTCAGAACTGTGTCACCAACCATGCATAAGTAACAAATATTATAAACAGTGGAATATTTAAAGATTGCAATTGCAAACAAAGGAAAAAGGGGGCAGCCAGGGGGAAGATAGAACTCTCTAAAGATATGTGGGCTCCATGGGTTGGTTTGTCAAAGGTCAATTGAAATGTATAATCAAAGCAATTATTTGATTCTCTTATTTTCTTTTCTTTTTTAACTTAAGATCTTATTGGTCGGAAAGAGAAATATGTGAAATGATGTTTTACAAGTTGAATTTTTCTTGTGTCCCTTGCTAATTGCTAGGTTCAAGTTTCTCTCAGATATACCCTTTAAGATAGGATACATTCCTCAGGACTCCCTCTGATATTATAGCCCAAAATTCAGATACCCCTCCACAAAATTAAATATAATAAAAGCTTACAATTTGCAAAAGAAAAGGTGCAATCATAACCATCTATCTATATACTGCAAACATCATCAGGGTCCCTCCATCATTTTTCTATTGACTGCACCAAAGAATGTAGTTATAAACGTGAAGCCTAACCATCATCTGATTAAGATACTTTATGAGACCCAAAGATTTCCATGCTGATGCCGGACCCACAAAATATAATGCCAAGGGTCTATTCTTTAGTTTCTGTTTTTTTTTTTCCTATGTGGAACTTCATAATTTATGTGCGACTGACCAATACAGTAGATAACCCCGGAATAGAAATAACACAAGGGGCAAAGATGATGACAAAAGAGAATGGGAAAATAATAGTACTATCCCTTCCCATCCCCACAAAAAAATAAATTTTACAACTGTCCATTACTTTAATTTTCTGCAGCGCTAAACAGTAAATTATTTGGTGCTTCTGGTCCAAGCTTCATAGATTTATATTTTATATAATTATGATTTAGAATAAGTTGCAGTAATTAATTAGAATAGGAGGTGGTGGTCCATCAAGTACGTCTCCTCATTTTCCTTGATAATCAAGCAACCTCCTAATACTGCCTACCCATCTCTCTGTCCCTCTCTCTCTCTCTCTCTCTCTCTCTCCCTGTGTGCTCGCGCAAAACATTCATGGCAAAAGCATCATGATCTGCACTCCATCGCAAAACCCATGTGAGTTTCTATCATCCTTTTCCCCGTATTTTTTTCTGGGTGTCTCTCTCTGTATCTTTTTCTCTCACTATACAAGAAAGCATTTGGCTTTATTATATAGTACTTATGTCATTAATCTTTTATGTAAAATAAATGACGCTCTAATTCTGCCCAACTCGTCTTTATTACTCTATGTTCCAAGCTTAATGATACTGACACGTATTAAGAGAAAGTGAGTTTTTACATGAATAGTATTATTGTGATGGGTAAAGGATTTGATAGAGATAAAAAGCATGTGGGGTATCAGCACGTAAATTGAAGGGTGTGTAGGAAAATTGTAAAGTTATTTAAAACTCATTATTGTTATGGGTAAAGGGAAAAACTGGAGATAAAGTTGCTCAAAACGTCGTTTTGGGCGAAAATCAAAGTATTTTTGTAATTATAATATATTATAGGATTATATTAGTCTTTATCATTATCATTTTCTAATCTTATAACCCAAAATGACGCCGTTTTGAGTTCACTATAGATAACTTTATCTTCGGTAGAAATACTTTTCCCTATTGTTATATATTCTATTGTGTTTTTGATGTTGAGAGAGAGTTAAACTGTAACCATTCATAAAAACTAAAGCATTATAAAAATGCTTATTTCTAATCCATTATTTACGTTTTTTTTTTTGGTTCGAAGTATATTAATTTTTCCTTGATTATAGTAACATCTCTGTGTGATCGTTGTGTGGCTTTTGCTTTTACAGTCAAGGCTCAAAGAAAGGTGTAGGATGCATGCAGTCCTAGTAGGATGTAAGATAGAAGAGAGAAACCAGCATAAGCTTTGAGCTTTAGTTAGAAAAAAACAACCAGGTTTTCTTTCTTTCTATCTTGTCTCTTTGTTTCTCTCTCTTTCTTTTTCTCACATAAACCGCCTACAAACATGCGATTCATAAATAAACAAAGGCTCAAAGGTGTTATATGAGTTTGAAGCACACAACTTTTCCTTTATTATTTTTTCTCACTGGCTTCAGTTAAAGTAGAGGGAATTCTGGTGTTTTCTATTGTAACAGTTTCTTCTTTTCCTCATCCTACACTTCTTCTTTCTCATCTCTTCTCCTCTCTCTCTCTTCATTTCCTTCATACTTTCATCCTTATTCTGCAGAATTCATTGTTGTGGATTCGATTTATTCTCTGAAATAGCCAAATGCTTGAGAATTAATATTTTCAATTTTTTTTTGTTTCTTTTATCTATATTCAAGGTTTTTCTCTTTGCTTATCGTTTATGTTGGTGTTTATCTAGCTAGTTTCTGATTCGAATCATCGCCTGATCAACTGTCTAATTTCTTGATAGTTCATAAACTTGTTATTGATTTTATTTTCGCTTTCAAGTCACTGACAATGATTATAACATATCAACCAATTTTCTGCTATTGATCTTTTGGGAAGATTTTAGTTCTGATCTCAATCATGCTCTTGGATTTTGCAGTTATATAGAAGAGAAGAAACTCTGGATATGCTCAGTTATTGTGGACTATTCCGTAGTAAAAGAAATCCAATTCAAGACATCGTCAAAAGCAGATCATGAATAGGATCAGCAACTTGAGTTCTGTTAGCAGCTCTGATTTCATAGATGCAAAGCTTGGAGAGCATCAATTGTGTGGATCCAAACAGTGCCCCAGTTGTGGACACAAGTTTGAAGGGAAACCGGTACGGAAAAAAAAAATCTCAGTAAATAATATTCTTGCCTTCAACGAAAAGCCTTTGACAATATGAAGAATCATGTATACGAGAAAAGTACAACATATTCATATGCTTAAGGCTGTTTTATTATTGGACTGGTGCCATTAAATTAATGGTGCATCGGTATCCCTTTTTTTTTCCCTTAGCTATCACTAAAGTTTTAGTATTTGTTAAAGTTTTCATTCATCTTTTTTCTTTCTCTCTCTTATCTGTTTCCGTATCTTCTTATCTCTCCTTTTTTTTCTTCTTTAATTTTCTGTTTTTCATTTGAATTTCAATGGAACCGACAGGACTGGCTAGGTCTACCTGCAGGAGTGAAGTTTGATCCAACGGACCAAGAACTCATAGAACATCTTGAAGCCAAAGTAGAGACAAGGAATATGAAATCACACCCTTTGATAGATGAGTTCATTCCTACTATTGAAGGAGAAGATGGGATCTGTTATACTCATCCTGAGAAACTTCCAGGTTTAAATATTTGAGATAGTAAAATTGAAAATAGCTAGCCTCTAACTCTCACTTATTTATTTTCGGGATATATATGTTTGTTATTTTCTAAGTATTTATCTATATTATTATTTAATTCGTGTTTAGGTTTTAGAAAGTGTGTGTATATATTTATAAGAAACTTAATCAAATGGGTTTTGTTTTACGGTTGACCTAACTTTGAATTTGGTTATTGTACACTTTCAGGAGTAACAAGAGATGGCTTGAGCAGACACTTCTTCCACAGACCTTCAAAGGCGTATACAACAGGGACACGGAAGAGAAGAAAGATTCAAACCGAATGTGACTTGCAAGGTGGAGAAACGCGATGGCACAAGACTGGTAAGACCAGACCAGTGTCCGTGAATGGCAAGCAAAAGGGATGCAAGAAAATTCTAGTCCTCTATACCAATTTCGGGAAGAACAGAAAACCAGAAAAGACCAATTGGGTGATGCACCAATACCACCTGGGCCAGCTTGAAGAAGAGAAAGAAGGAGAGCTTGTGGTATCAAAAATATTCTACCAAACTCAACCAAGGCAATGCAATTGGGCTGATAGAAGTGCAACAACTGGTGAAGGAAGTGGAGAACCTAACAGTGGCAGAAGAGACAGTGGAAGCGGTAGTTGTTCTTCTAAGGAAATAGTTACTCACATGGATGAGATGTCTGTTGCCGTTGGGGTCCCTCCAATAACAAACTTCGCCGCTGCCGCCATGGATATTCAACAGCTAAAATCCAACCATTACAGCTTCATCCCGTTCACAAAAAGCTTCGATGAGGTAATATATATATATATAAATAATGTTTCATAAAGCTCGCTTTTCCATGTGTATAGTTTACGTTTTAATGCAAACATTTACATGTATATGCAACATATATAGGCACCTTTCTTAAGAGCTATGAACATGATGTTTCATTTACAACTATATTATATTAACATAACTTACCTGATTTCAACATTAATTTGGTAAATATGCTTTGCACAAAAAGGGGCTAAAGCACCATTTTAAAGTTTTTGGACAAAAGTTAAAGCTTAATGCAAACATTTACATGTATAGGCAGCATATATAAAAGAAGGTCATAACCTCGGATATCCAAATCACATGATTCTTTTTTTGATTTCACATAGCTTTTCGATATACGCAATGACATCTCATTTGACATATTTTATCTGCCACAAACATAGTTTGAATTTATAACAATTGTACCACAATCACAATAGTGTTTATTCATAAGATCTTCAAACTATGTTTGTGCGAGATAAAATATGTCAAATGAGATGTCATTACGTAGATCTCGAAAAGTTATGTGAAATCAAAAAAATAATCATGTGATTTGGATATCCGAGTCACAAGTTATGGCCTTCCAAAACTTTACGTTAATTAGACTGTCTACGTGGCGCTGACGTGGCACGAGTCCCGTCATTATTAGTGACGGGACTAGTCCCGTCAGCATAGGTGACATGTTTGACTGCATTACTTTGGAAAAATTTATCCAATCAGCTTTAATCGGGTAATTCTTTTGTGCAAAAGCTTTAAAAGGGTGCTTTTCCCTGATAGAACATATATGAAAGTGTTAAGGAAGCTGTTGGCATAACCATTGCTTGCATCCACAGCATGAAATTGAAATGGACATGACAATCAGCTTCAGCCAACCACCACTTGTTTTACGCACCTTAAAAAGATAAGGTTATATATATATATATTGATTAACTGAATTCAGTCACAAGTTGATGATAGTTAGAGCTAATAATATCTATAGGCAGAAAGGGGGGAGAGAAAAAAAAACTATAGAGACTAAAGGTTGATAATTGACTAGCTAGCTGGAGGATTGGGTGATAAAGTTTACAATTTCTCACGATGATGACCATTGTAGGTTGGAATAGAAACTTCAACAGCAAGAGAATTGCAAGCATCAGGCTCATGCCAAGAAGTACATGAACAACAGGAGCCACACCATGTAACACATCAACAACAACATCAGCATGCACACCAACAAATTGCAAACACAGGCTTCTATATGAGTAGGCCTTCGCATCACATCTCTACCATTATCTCTCAACCACCCCTCCCTAACACATCAATCATGCTAGACGACAACTCTTACCATGTCTCTACAATAATGCTTCAAAATGAAAATTTCCAGGTAAATATCACCCAAACCTGATACACATACAATTAGCTTAGAATTATATACGTGCATGCATGGTGCGTGTCTCGTGCATGCACATTTTTTGTCGTGTTTCAAAACAGGCTTGATGGGTTTTAAGACAGTTTTTTTCCATTCATATAGCATTTTGTAATGTTATATTTTAGTTTAATTACATTTTTAAAATTAATTGATATCATACAAAAGAGTGTTTAAGATTTTAAATAATTTTTTTATTTTGATAATCATAATTGAGAATAGCTAAAAAAAATTAAATTAAATTTTCACATTAAAACCCCATTTTTTTTATAATGCTTATAATTGTTTCCCTTTAATTTTAATAATTTAATATAGATGGGTACTAAATAATTGAGACATAATAAAGTAAAAGTATCAGTTAGCTCAATTGATATTTGGCTAAGAAGAAAGGATTTGAAGAAAAAGTGTCAGTTGGCTCAATTGATGTTTGGCTAAGAAGAAAGAATATTTAGGAAGAAAGTTACTTCTTATTACTTAACATAAGCTCATAAACTATTGGAAAAGAGCCACCCAATTTGTAAAAGTAAGTCCAAAATGGACTGATTCTGCATGGTATTATGCACGAGGCAGACTCATTAACTAGGGAAACTTTTATAACCTCTTGCTATAGATTACAAGCATGAAACTGTCTTTTTACTTTTTGATTGTTGTTCAAACATGATGATTAAAATGTGGGTTTTGATTTGATTGTTGTCTTTTTAAATGCATGTATAATACCGATCCAAATGACAGCAACAACAACAGCCACATCATAAAATAGGAGGAAGGTCCGCTACTGGTTTGGATGAACTCATTATGGGGTGCACTTCAACTGATATGAAAGAGGTAAGTAAGATCTTTTTGACTCTGAAATATATGAACTTTGTTTGTCATAATGTGTACTAGAGAAAGATAAAAGAGGGTAAAGAATAAAAAATTAAAAGAAAATAAAATAAAAATTATATTTTTATTTGAATTAAAGATTAGAAGTCTTTTTCATCTTTTGCTCTTTATCTCTTTTAGCGGTTCTCTTCATGTTTGCATATCTCAAAAAAAAAAAAAAAAAAAATACTATCTTTCTTTACCTTACACAAGAGAGTGAATTTCATGACAGTTTTTTGAAGAAATGATTATCACAATCTACATAAAGGGAGGCAGATAGAATTTATTTGTGCCTTTATATTGAGGTTATATTCCGTCATGTCTTAAGAGAAAAAATGCAAACCCAAACAGTCAAAGTATTCTAGTTCAAAGGAAAAAGATTCTCTTTATTTCATTTTTTGAACTCTACCTACATGCACCTAATAAACTTCTGCTAAAATTATCTTCCCATGAAAACGCGGCTCATACTTTTCTAATTTTTAATTTTATTTCTATCAAAAAAGAATGATTGGAAAAGGTGACAGTGACTTGAAATCTCTTTTTATTTTTGCATTCTTGTTCTTGTTAGGAAAAAAATGTTCATTGACTTTTGATTATGAGGTTGAAATTTATGAGCCGGTCATTTTTTATTCCTTTGTCTTTAGCTTGCTCGGCGCGTGAATATATTTCGTTTTGCAAACCTAACTCTAATCCTTACATTACCTGCTATTCCCTTGCAGGTGTCATCCATTGTAAACTCACAAGAAGCTGAATGGTTGAAGTACTCTTCTTACTGGCCAGACAACCAGGACCATAATGAATAGGAGGAGACAACAAAAATAGAGAATAGACAAAAACCACAAAACAAAGACAACATTATTCTCATCATCATTAATGCTTGAAGCCTACCTCAAGTTTCTTTTCAACAAAAAGTCAAGTAATCATTTTTCTTTCTTTTTCAAGGGGGACTGTTTATATGCTTTGGTGGCTCTAGCAGAACTAACTGTGTGCGCCGGAACAAGTTGAAAAGAAAGGGAGAAAGAACAAATGTGAAAAGAAAGAAAATCAAATTTAAAAAAAAAAAAGAAAAAGAAAAGAAAGGAAGAAGTTCAAACAAAGCTGCTCTCACTCAGGACACATGTGAGGGAGAACGACCAAAGATCCAAAGTTAAATGCATCCTGCTGCATGAAAATCATCAATAATATGATTACAATATCATCATTAGCTCTTATATTCATATTATTTTATTATTTTAAGATGTTTGTATAATTTCAGTTTTCCAGTTTTTTACCCCTGAAATATATATATCAATGAGTTTGTGCAAACTAAGGTAGTAAGGTGCATATCACAAGCCTCCTTGTTTCTTGTCCCTAGTTAGGTACTCTGTAGTGTTATTATAGTATAAGATAAATATAAGCTGAGATATTTGCATCAAACCATATCAATCATATATCGATATTGTACTAAACAACTCAGAACTTTATTAGATGATAATTTTATGAAATTTACCTAAAGAATTAATTTGAGACATTGCTGTGAACCCTTTAAAACATGAATTTTTCTAATATATTATCTCTTTCTTTTACGTGTTGTCAGTAAGAATTTGTCATTGTGCTTCAATTTCTATTTCGGATTCTTTTCACATTTTTTAATGGTTACAAAGGAATCACAAAACTTTTGTTTTTTCTTTTATGAAATTTGCCTTAATTTTTTTTGATTTGATTTGATTTACAAATAAAATTATATATTAAAATTTATTAAAAATATATTTAAATTAATCATAAATTGAATTTATATTTAAAATAATTTAAAGATCAATAAAATTGATTATCGTTTAGACATTTTATTTAAATTAAATTTATTGACATTTAGACATTTGATTTATTATCTTAATTAAAATATCTAATATTAAGTATTTAATAAAAAAATAAAATTCAATTATCAAAAATAAAATTAATTAAATTAAAATCACTCAAATCCAATTAAATTTATGTTTATACGCAATTAAATAAAAAAATTCAAATATAATCAATTCCTTATTTATAATTTTATAAATAAAACATTTAGTTTCTAAATCAAATCAATTTATAAAATGTTTGATTCCTAACATACTCCTAACTTCTATTTATTCCCTAATATAATAGTGTAACAGCATATAGAAGAGAGAGGTTTAACATATATAATTTGACACACAAAATTTGTAACCCTATCAAATTTTGCCATATTAATGATCATACATTTTAAAAAGTGGTGTATATAACAAGTAAGCATCATAAGAAAGTACAAATATAGAATTCATACATGAGCTAATTTTTCGTTAAATATTTATGATTTTTATTCTTTGCAGCACACACACACAAGTGGCGGAGCAAAGATTTTATTTTAGTTGGGGTCAAAAAATTTGACATATCAAATTATCAAAACATTTATCGTAATTACACAAATCTATTTGGAAAAAAATTTATCATGAATTCTAGCATACTTATTTTGATCCAGCATGTTTAATTTCATAATTTTTCAAGAGAGAGTGTATAAAGTTTCAAATATTTAAGGAAATATGAAAGATCAAAACACTCAAAGACACTCCACTCTAACAAGCATATCTTCACAAAATAAAATCAATCACGTGGAAAATTAGAAAAGACTTAGAATAAAAAAACATCAATTTAAGAGCAAATACCATTGAGATTTTTAACTTTGAGATAATAACAAGCAAATACGAAGACACAATTGGAGTTTCCAACTCTAATGAGAATGTATTAGGCTATTTGCTGAGAGAGATGAGACCAAATTTTAATTTTAGAAGGGACCGAATAATAATTAATTATAAAATTATATATAATAATAACTTTTTTAAAAAAATAAGCAGGGGCCCGGGCCCTCTCTAAGGGCAACGTGGCTACGCCACTGCACACATTATCGCCATTTATATATGATTCATATATGGGTTTTATAAGAGTTATGTTGTAAGAAAAATGATTGTGTAATGTTATAGACATTCGTTTTAAGTGCCATGATTTTATTTTCTTTTTCTTTTTCTTTAAAAAGTGTGCCCCATAAAATGTTGTGTGTATAGGAAAGTTTGTTGTGTCATGTTAATTGACAAATGCAAACCCCTTCATATATATTACCTTCTATCCCTATTTTCACAATTCCATTAATCACTCCTTATTTTGAGCAGCATTTTATTTTATTTTATTTTTTTGATAAACTAGCAGCATTTTACTTTAATAAAGAACGGGTGCAACGATTTATTGTAATTATAATTTTTTCATTTCTTTAGGGTATGGCCATGTACAGAAATTTGCACTAAATCGTTACCGGTGCTGATGTTTGCCTAATAAAAAGAAAAATTACTTTAGGATATGAGTTTCGAGAAGATCTTTTAGTTTTAATGGGTCCCTTAACTGACGAAAGAGTACTATGTGTTTGTATGTGGTAACTTCAATATGACATTATTTTGGGATAGAAATCATGATATTTTTATGATTTTAATTTATTTGAGAGTTATTATAATTTTTATAATTATTTTTTTATTTTTTCAATTTCAAAATGATGTCATTTTGTAAGTAATTACAGATAATTATTTGCATTAACTACACAAATATTTTTTCTATATAATAAAAGCGGAATATATTTCTAGTCATGAAACATTTTTGACTCACATAACATATAAAAAAAGTAGATGAGAAAAAAATATCACTCACATTTTCTATATGTATGAAAAAACTTTATCTTAAGAGACATATTTCCCCTAATTAAACACACACAAACGCACAGAGTTTTTTTTTCTTTGAAATGCACACAGTACATAATGCTCATTAAAACTCTTAACTTTATATTTTTAAATACAAAATTATTAACTTCTGATTAACTATTTTTGGAAGCTACACTTTATTTCTCTAAAAGGCACTAATGGGGTATGGCTTGCGGATTTCATATTTAGGGAAGGAGGGCCCTACTAACATCTATGTAAGTCTGTTATCCAAAATTTCTCATTGCAAAGCACCGATTAACAGTTTCAAGCCATGGAAAAAAAAAGAACAAAAAAAAAAAAGACTAGAGTCCCTTTTGGATCGCGAAGAAAAAATACGGTCCCCAATTTAGTTTCTTCCATAAAAAAATTAGTTTTGTGGTACTTATGAAATTTAAAGTTGACCCATTTTAGTTTTTTTGAGGGATTAATATGGGTCTTTTTTGAATTTGTAAGGGACCACGATTTCAACTAAATGAGTCCACTTTGAATTTCTTAGGAACTTGGGACTCTCTTTTTTTTTTTTTTTTTTTTGTAAATGATGAATGTGGGGATCATGTTTTTTTGTTAAGGAAGGGTTTTACTAAAAAAAGAAGACGGAAGTATGTCTTTAATTAATTCTACATAAAGAGTATGTATACACACAATAGCACAAGTCAATAGGAGGATGGGGAAAGAGGAAATAGAATTTTGGTTTTGTAAATAACTAATTCAATTCAAAAGTTATTAAGTGAAGGCCTTTTAACGGTTATATATATCTTTAACACGTCCCCTCACACGAAAATCCATTGGACTTAAAGGATGAACAATACACAAGCTCACTTACATATGCTAAGAAACTTCATAAGACTTAGTTAATTATTAAATTAGTTGGGAAGGGATGAGGATCGAATTCGGTGATAAACGAACCAATGGCCTTTGGCTCGGCTCGTGAAGACCTGAGCTTATATGCCTAAAATTGGTTATTGGAATCAGACTTGAACTTGAATAAAAGCTCGTTTAATAAAAAGATCTTAGGCTTCAATTCAAAAACTCAACCTTAGAGCCTTTCAGACTGACCTAGTATATTAATTTTTACTTTTATTTTATATTTTTTATACTACTTGTAATAGCACACACTCTCTCCTCAATCCATTTTATCTCATTTTATTGGTTAAACAAACTTTTTGAATGATTTTGTTCTATATTAAGCTGTTTGGATATACATTGAATTTATGAATATTTATGGAATTACTAGTGCTATTGATTGTACATTCTGTTTAGATAAATTTTTATTGTCTTATTTTAAAAAAAAGGCTAAATCAGGTTTCCATCTTTTGTAAATAAGTCATGCCACAAGCCAATAATTATATTCATAATGGGTAACAGGCTTGATCAGGCTCACACATTTAAACACATACTTAGCCTTTTAAGACCAAAGCTCGGCTCGTTAACACCGTACGTGACACTAATGCTCTGATATCATATAAAGAATCATTTCAACCTAAAAACTTAAGTTATTGAGTTAAAGACTTTTAACGAGTATATATATCTTCTTGTAGGGGTGTTCATCAACCGATCCAAACTGATTCAAACCACGGTGACTAAACTAAAAAGCGAAAAATCGAAAACCAAAAAAACAAACCGCAAAATTTAATTGGATTGGATCGTTTTTGGATTGGTTGGTGAAAACCGATCCAATCCAATGATTCCCCAACCTTACCATCTACCTACTTGGGTCTTTCCTCAATCATATAGCAAAATTCTAAATTCAAGACCCATGAACCCATCTTGTTGGAAAAAGTGGGTTGTGCTTGATCTACGTTATGTTTTTTTTGTCAGATACATAATATGTTTTTATTACATGGGTTATTGTTGTAAAGCAGTTCTATATGATGAAAATTTAGGTTACTTCGTATATCAGGCAACCATATTATAAATTTTTTGTTGGACATAAAATATGGTAATTCAACTTTTTTATTGTAGAATGCTTCTAGATTACACAATAATTATCATACAAACTTTACAAAGCCCGATACATACAAAAGATAGGTTATTTGCACAATAATCTTCATACAAATCTTAGGCTTCTCAAAAAACCGAAAATCGATCCAATTCAAACCAAATAAAATTGGATTGAATCGGATCGGATTTGAAAAAAATGCAAATGATTACATGATTAAACCGAAGGATTGGATCGGATTATTTTTACTTCCAAAATGATCCAATCCATACCACATACACCATGTCCTCTTGAACTTGCAACCAATGTGCACTACATTGAAGATGGACTACTAGGTGGGGGTGCATAATCGAAAGTGCATTCATTTTGCTTTTGAAGAAAGTCCCTTTCTACGTGTATGTCTTTATTAATTGTTATTAAACGTTATCCATTGTGTTATGGTGAATCCACCATGACAAGGCATTGTTCATGTTCCCGTAAAACACAAGAGACATTGAGAAAAGGCTGTATACTCTCACATAGAAACTGCAAGAATGCAACACGCCTACGCACAAACCGTCCTTTAAAGAGATATAAAACTTTCTTTTTAGTTTCAATTACCCACGCTAGCTCTTTTGCAATAAAAGCAAATGAAATCCCTAATTTCACCAAAGACCTTACAAATCAAAAATTAAATAAGTGAAGGTAGTGTTAAGAATGCACGGCGGGGGAGTCCAAAACCCTTTGCAAGGGATCATCCACCAATGGGCAAAATCACGTCAACCCAAAACAGCTCACTTTCTATCTTCACCACTACCAACTCACACTTATCATTTCCAACATCCTCCCCAAGGGAGGAGTTTACGGAAGTCTTGTCTTTTTTTCTGGCTTACCACTAATAAGAATGGTTCGACACCAATGCACTTATATAGTCATCACTTGGTCTATGTCTAGATGATGTGGGACTTTACTTCACCACTACCAACTCACACTTGTGATTTCCAACAGGTAGTTCTCACGTACAGCTCTTTCATCCCAAATTTCAATGTTCGATGTGTGAGCAAACACAAAAAATGCCTTATATTATTAACCCGAAGCAACTCTGCGGCATATAAGATTTTACCGCACGATGATGTTACTCAGTATTAATTTGGGGAAGGAATGTCGAAGATAGGATGGGCAATGAATGTTAAGAACTCATATATAGGGAAAATTTTCTCCTAAATTTGGGGATTGAAGATTTTCTGAAATCTCTTCAAGTGTGGAAATTTCCTTAATGAAAATGGTGCGTTTCAAATTTTGGAATTATCTACGAACCAATTTGTCACAGAATATTCCGTCAAATGACATGTCACGGAATATTCCGTCAAATATGTCATCGAAAACTAATTAGTTATAATTCCATCTACAGTTATAATTACAAAGTTAAAGGATTTTTATAATTTTGTAACTACCTATTTTATTATTTTTTGTTATGTTATATGATTATGATTTCTCACTTTATCATGTTATGTGATTTTTCAGTATTAGGGCCACAAAATAAGTGTAGGTCATGTTAAATTATCTATAGTTATAATTAGTTATAATTCCATCGAAAACACACTGCTAGTAGTGGGGAAGCGAAGTTCAAATTTCATATTGAATATTTTGAGTCTTTGTTTTTTGTTTTTTTTTTTTTTTTAAATGAGTCTTTGTTTTGAACAACATCACAAGTTACATTTTATGGACGTTCTTTTAATTAATTTTCTTATTTGGTTTTTGAGAAAGAGAGTGATACTAGGAGACAGGCACATCTTTTTTGCTTTATTCTGCGTTAGATTCGAGCTTTTCCTGCTGTATTATTAGACTAAAGATGTGGCTATCCCATCTAAGAGAGAGAGTAACGTGCATGCTAAATCTTTCTTTTCTTTAAGGGACATGCATGTAATGTAATAAAGCTAAAATCAAGATGAAGAGGCGATAACTTCATCGTAGTTTCTGAAGGGAATAAAGAAGGGATTCAACAGGGAACGAGAAGACAAGAATAAACTTTTTAGGTTCTTTTATGTTCTGTGCTCTTTTTAAATAACTGCTACTATCCCCGAACTCCTATATACCTTCCTGAGTGTATAATTAACAGAAAGAAAGACAACCCAATATATATTTTGTATCTCATTGTATATACACATGCATAGTATACATGATCGATCGTGTGAAACGATCGAGATACGATACCTATAGGCTTTGGATATCTTATAATCAAATGCTTGGAGAATCTTTATACTAATGTTTTCTCAGATTAATATATTCTAATTAAAATAAAAACAATGGAAAAGACTAGGGAGTTAATATGAAATTAGCTAGAGGAACTATCTCTTTCCACATTATATTTAAAATTCAAAGAAGACCTAAAAAGGTGATATTAAGTTCTTTCACTTTATGGAAGATTTTGGATGCTTTTAGAGGGAGCATATATAGAGAGAATTAGTGTAACTATAAGTGTTATGGTTTCTTGGCATGCCAGAGATTTGGTCCCATAAAGAAGTCGCAGAAGGAATGGTGGTAGTGCACGGACGAATATAACAACATGGCTCTTATCCACCTTTTTTGGATTCTTCCACACGGGGCCCAACTTTGGGCCTGCTTCCATTTTAAAGACCCCACCACTTCATTGTTTTTCTGGTAAATAAAATGGTAAATAAAAGTTTAATTAGAAGCCGGTATCTCACTGGAGTCATAGTAGATCTCCAATTAATGTTTTTGAAAAAAAATTAGAAGGATTACATATCGTACGGGTATCACCAATAAAGTTCTCACATAACTTTACTGCTTCATTTACCTCCGATCATTGTTCATCATGTGTTGAATCGCACATAAATTAGTTAAGCCATTTTATAAGCCGTTGTTTTCACCCTAGAGTTGTTAATTGACAGCAAATACCAACTACATAGTTCTCTGTGTGTATTTGTAAATTCTCCATTCCCGATAATTGAGCTGATTACTTATCTTTAGGGCCTATTTGAAGCACATGATAAGGAATGATGAAAAAGATAAGATAGGATAACTTATCATATCCTACATTTATCTCTTGTTTGGTGAGTCAAAAGATATGATTAGCTTATTCTATTGTCTCATTTTATACTTTCAAATACATGATTTCTTATCCTATAGGAGGAGCTGGGTTGGGTTAGGGTTCAACAGGATAGGATATCAATATTGGATACCCAATATATTCTCACGCTACCTAATATATTCACACACTATCCAATATATTTATATTTATTGTATTATATTTTGTTTTTTGTTTTTTTTTTCTCTTTTTACATAATCTTATCATATTGCTAATCAGGTGCTCATCAAACACATTACATGATATGGGTTTATCAGCCTCATATCATCTCTTACCCTTATCAACCTCATATCATATCCTACCATTATCTTATTCTACCATTATCCTATCTTGTCCACCAAACGAGCCCTTAGTTTGTAATATATGCATTCATGTTTCCAAAAAAAAATAAAAAAAATATTTGTATTCAACTTTCAATTTGGTCTTCCAATAATTTTCGAATCATTAATTTGGTCTTCAAAAGATTAATAATATTAAATTATTACTCAAACAATGTTTGATCATTGAACGACATCATTCTAGACTCACTAAATAGCAAGTTTTAAGCGGTTTGTGGGCATATTGTGAGAACCCTTCAGACCCGGCTTGCTGGGACCGAACTCTGAAGCCTATCCTAAAAGGCTAAAACAAATCATAGTTTTTTTTTTTTTTTTAGTAATAAAAAGGGGCTAAAGCCCAAAAGAAACTACAGGGAAGAAGAAGAAGAACCCAGAAACGGATTCAAGCCAGGGGGACAACAAGTCAATAGAGAGAAGGACTCCCTCCCATCGTTAGCTAAGTTAGCTAAATAATCAGCCTCTACATTACAATCCCTGCGAATATGGGCAAAACGGAGGTTCCACTTGAAGGAGTACATGCTCTTTATAATGGACACCAGCTGGTGCTTGAAACCCTCATCAGAGTCAGAATTAATGGCTTGGATCGCAAGAAGGCTGTCGCTTTCAATGACCAGATGTGTAGCTTTCATATCCCAAGCGACACAGAGCCCAGTATAAATGGCCCATAATTCAGCAATAAGAGGAGGGCAATACCCAATCTTATACAGAAAACCAATGATCCAATTACCATGGTTGTCTCTCACGAGACCACCACAAGCAGCTAACTCATAGTTATTCTTGACAGAGGCGTCCAAAACAAATCATAGTTATGTAGCGTAAAAAGGAAAATGTTTCACTAAAACCAGCTTCTCTTTAAACTGAGCAAGTGTATTCATTCTGTGGAGAAACATAACAAGTTATGTATGGAAAATTAATATTCAACCTTATTGTTCAGGTATGACATATTTTTATTAGGTCGTGGGATACAAGATGGAGCCTAATTGCGCATCTCGTAGTGTGGACTTTTCTGCATGCATTCTGTGTCTGGAAACAGTACTAGCAAAAGCCCAAATTTAGCACGAATGGCCCATGATTTGGAGCGAATGTTAAGACTTACACAGTTACACTGCCTACAAATCTAGAATATAAGGCCGGATTGATAACTGTTATCTAAAACATTTTTTCGTTTTCAAATATAAAAAATGTAAAAAAATTGTTTGGGTGTGTATGTTTTATTCGATTCTATTGAAAACTTATTCTTTTAAAGATAAAAATCAAGATTATTTTTTAATTGTTTATATTTTCTTTATCATATTCTTATTCACATCAAATTCCACTAATAATTTCCCTCACCCACCTTACGCATCCCCATTCCCACCACAAGTCCGCCGCCACCATTGTGGTTGCTGCCTTCTATTCTTAATGCACAAACCCAAGCCTTTAGATGAATTCCTAGCGAAACCGGGGTGCATTACAGAAAGTGATATCTTTCGACAGGGAAGAGCATTGACATATTAGTAACCTGCTTTACTTGGTTTATTCGGACTGATGACAATGAGGAACAGCCTGCTGAGTTTCGGGTACAAATTAGTCAAAGTGCAATGAAATTGGCTACGGTTTTGTTACCAGTAAAGACGAGTAACAGTTCAGTCACCACCTGACAAATTCTGGTGAATTCATAACGTGCACGAGGATTTCACTTGGATTAAAAATATATGCAAAAGGCGTTTATATGTACAAGAGAACTACTAACATGTAACACAACATTGGAGAAATCTTCGCTCCTATCTTTCTACAAATCCTCTCTTCATGTAACACAATTGTACCGACCCTGTGGGAAATTATCAAACTTCACTTATTTCCATGATCATCTTCTGTACAGGCCACCTGCTTGACATGAACATGTCAAGCTGACTTAGCAAGCACGTGACTCAGAAACTGGCAGCCGCCTTGTCTCTGGTACACAACTACCCGATACTTTTAAGGATGCAAACAGGCAAGATAGTCTTGCTATCATGGGCTTAGTCTTTTGCACTTTAGGAACAATGGCCAGCTCCATACTAGCATCGCATGTGCTATGATAGCCTTCAAGATCATCTTTGGTTATAAGAACTGTGTCCGCAGAGGGAGAGTGTGGTAAAGGAGAATGTCTGCGCTTGTTATAGTCTTGAACAGCCTGTTTATAGTACATGCAAAGATTACACAAAAACTGAATGCCAAGGAGAGAAATCATCACCCAAAAAGAACTACAATCACTGTACTGCCTCACTAGCCTTCTAGAAGGCAGGGGCGCAAAAATACAAAAAAGAAACTGGGTTATACCTTCCATTGTGACGGTGCTAGTAGAACTCTAGGTCTTTGAGAACGCACATATTCCAGGGCAGCAGCAGGTGTCATGTGCTTGTATTCAACCTATAAAACATAAGTAGATCATAAAATTACCAGATAAAACCTTGAAGCTTCAGCCACAACACTCAATCATAAAGATCATAAAATTACCAGATAACAAAGCACAACTGTTGTACTCCTCCCCCGCCCAGCTTTACAGTGAACATAAGTAGTTTTGCCGCAAGTTGCATTCTCTGTACCAAAATACAAAGGTAATACTAAAAAAACTTCATCTCAGCACATAAAAAATAAATTAAAAAAACAAAGAACCCCATTTTTTTTTTTTTTTAAAAAACACGCCCCCCCCCCCCCCCCCCCCCCAAAAAAAATAAAATAAAATAAATAAATAAACAAAAAAGAAAAACCCACGATGAATGAACTGCACAGCCCGGCTGATATCCACAAATGAGGGGGCAAACAGATAATCCCTTGTGGGAATTACCAAATGTTCAATTCCATGAGCCTGAAACAAATTAAGCAAATAAACATAGATATCAGCAACAGTTTTAGTCTAAACAACAGATGTAGCAAAGACATTACGAAACTACAGTACTTCTGTGAAAATTTTGTTACTCCTGCATCAATTAAATACACAAACCCCCAACAATATGTTCTTTATTAGGAGATTATTTATTGTGGTCCGGACCACCGTTCTTTTGGTGGTCCCTTAGTGTAAATGGAAGGGTAAAAGTGAAAAAGAGAAAAAATTGTGGAAAATTAAGAGAAAATAATTTCCCTTTATTAGACATCAGAGAAGGTAAAAAGTAAAAAGAAAGAAAAAATTGATATTGTGAGAGGGAGCACCAGATTAATGGATGGTCCTGGACCATAATAAATATTTCCCTTTATTAGACATCAGAGATTCCACGACTTCCTAATGGAAAATAAGTATGCTTTCTAGTTTCTACATTACATATAAGAAGCACACAAAATGCATAGACGAGGCAGTCTAAAAAGAAAAAGGAATAACACTTACATGATACAATGACGATTGCACCAAAGTTTCATAGGGTTCATTCAGAGTAATTACAGCACCCACACCAAGCTCCTTCAAGTGAGGAACATGTTTGGGGAACGGGACTGCGCCCAGCAATAAAAACTGAAAAAAATAAATAAATAAACAATGACAAAATTTTAATAAAACCTCAAAGCACACTTCACCCCATATCAAAGAACATTCAGCAGCATGACCACCAAAACTATGAATCCATTTTCAAATATCATTCTAAGCAAATAAGGCCAAATTTCAAACAAAAGACTATACTATTACTAATTCAAAACAATAAAACCAGTGAGTCAAATTAAAGAATAAAACCATCACGAAAGAAGATGAAGAGAGAGCAAAACCTCATCAACTTGATCCCACCACCTGAACTCAGCTTCAATCTTGTTACGAAGCACATTATACAAAAGTGTGGGATAAAACAGGATCCGTGCACCTGCTCCGACCAACGCTCTCTTTGCATCAACCCTCACAATCTGCCTCTCGTACTTCTCCTCTTCTTCATCCCTACTACACTCCGCATCGTCCAATTCCTCGATCTTCATCGCACGCAGCAAATTGAACCACGAAAAGAATAAGGAAAAACCCTAAAACCACAACCACGATCCAAATTCACATAAGGATGCATCAAGATCAGTCAAGAACCTAAAAATTCAAGGGACAAAATCAAAAAGCAATCTTACCTTACCACTGACTTGGGAATCAAGGAAGAAGCAAAATCGAAAATTAGCAAGAAACGGAAACGATGGGAGAATAGAAAAAGAGGAATCTGAGGCTCTGAGAGAGTGCTGAAATGTTAATAAGAGTAGAGAGTAAGGGTACCTAACAGAAAAGCCCCCTGAGTTGGGTTTTATCACCCAAAAAAAATACCCTTCTATTTGTGTTAACCAAGAGGTCGAGGGTGTGCTTTTTAGTAATTATCATTTATTATAATTAGTCAATGGCCCAAAATTGATGAAATAACAATAACATTGGTAATTACTAATTATCCATTTCTATAGATAATTGAACAAACGTTAGACCAACCAAACCCATAAATTGCTTTCCTTCAAATTCAGCAATCTTTCTCTCTTACGACCACAAATTTCCATAATATAAATGATAAGGAGAATTATGTGAACCACATGTATTGCCTAATTTTATTTTTATTAAATTTAAAATAAAGAAATATTAATTTATGTTTTTTTTCCTACTTAAAATGACATAAATTCTATATTTTTTAAAAGGATAAATATTTTTCGGAGATAGGTAATAGTTTAACTTCTCACATCAGTAAACCTTATTGATCTAAAACTAAAAAATTATGCCTTAGTAATAACTCAACTAATAAGTAATTACTTATAAGTAAAGTGATTAAACATAGTTCAAATGAAAATTTATATTCAGTATAATTTTTATTTAAAATATTAAACCCAAGTATAAATTTTATTTAAAATATTGGGTTTGTTTAATCAATGTAAATAAGTTATTTGCACTAATCCCAATATGACGTTACTTTTAAGCGGAAATCATGGTGTTTTTGTAATTTTAATTTATTTCAGGTTATTATAATCTTTATAATTATAATTTTTTAATCTTTCAATCCCGAAATAACGTCATTTTAAAAATAAATGCAGATAACTTATCTGTATTAACTGCAGAAATATTTTTCTATAAAATATTATAGGGAAAAATGTTTCTGTAGTTAATGCAGATAAATTATCTGCATTTATTCCCAAAATGACGTCGTTTGGTATTGAAATCTTAGAAAATTATAAATATAAAGGCTATTATAACCTTAAATAAATTAAAATTACAAAAATAATATAATTTTCGATCCAAAACGATGTCGTATTGGACTTACTACAAATAACTTATCTGTCGTAATTGCAGAAAAACCGAAAGCAACATTATAATATATTTCGTAGAAACTCGAACCAAAGGCTTCGTGAATCATGCATATATTGGTGATGGGGAAGAAGAGAATAATGCTTCCGGTGCCTGTTTTTATGGAATTTATACATTGAAGTAACGTCATACACTGGAACTAAGGATTTGCAGTTTCATTTATCAAAAAATTACAAATAAATAAAGCTACAAGTATTTTTTTCCCTTAACCGTATTTTAAATTGTTTTTACAACTATAGTTATATTATGTTTTATTTTTATATTAAATATTTTTTTAAAATATAATGAAATCGCCTCAATGACAATAAATTATTACACATTTATGCAATACAATATTAAATTACGTCCATTTTATGTGTATAATAACATTTATCATTAGTTAATGAGGGCTCACAATAAATAAATAAAATGATGAACAATAAATGTGTAAACGAATGGCAAATATATTATTAATTTAAAGAAAGATGGAGGTTATAATGTACCCAAAAAAAAATTATATTTACTATTTCTTTTCTTATATAACCTCAATCATATTTATTATCGGTAGATCAAAATTAAATTAATAATGAATGGTGCAAAGTCATCCTTGAATGGGAGTGCTACCAATTTTGTCAGTGTGGTGGAGCATGCTCGCTCAGTGTAATAGATTCGTAAATTAGTTCAAAATAATTATATTTTTATTAAAATAATAATTTTTTTTTCTTTGCCCAGCTAATTTGTGAAGTCTGTTGCGTTTGGAAAGTTAAATTCCATGTAAATAGAATTTAAATACCTTGCCTTCGGAATGAGAGGGTATAAATATAATTCGTTTGATGGGATATTCGACCCAATAAAGTGTCCTATATTGCTGCTCCAGAACAAAAGATGCGCTTCCCAGGGCATTAACGTGTGCCTCGTGCAGTGCGTATTTATATAATAAATACAGATAGTGCATAGTGCACGATAGGGTATAGTATTATAAAAAGGTGGAACCAAATAGAATATGTAATTTGTATGTGTGTGTGTGTGAAAAAGGTGGAACCAAAGAGAATATGTAATTGTTGCGTGTGTCTGGAAATATATATTCTCACTTTTATGGAAATATACAATTGTTTTTTTCTAATTTGTTAATAAAGTAGTATACTATAATACACTGGTAAAAAAATTATATATGATATTGTTATAAATATAGTCATTATGATTTGTATATCCAATAGTTTATATTTTACCAATAGAGTAGAGAGTGAATTCCTTTTTTATATGTGTAATATCTTCGTAGCTAAATTTGTTTAATACGCTGATATGGCTTCTCGTCAGATAAATTCAGTTTTTCAAATAATTGACTTTGTGTCATATAAATATATTTCAAGTTATGGGAAGTTGTATGTTCGTTCTACAGTAATATACGCTATTTGACGTATGTAATAAAAAATAAAAAATTTAGTCTAAAATCGGTTTAGTCTTAATGTTCTAAATGAAAATTAGTCACAAAATTTAAACACCGTAAAGAAATGTTGTAAGAAAAAAATAAAAGCAAAGTACAGTGTGATCCAATATTTTTTACAGGAAGAGATTTGGATGTGAAAATAACATGCATGCACGGGACGGGGATGCGCTGCTGTATTGTTTTTGTCCCGAAGGTGAATGCTAATTTGCTTGAGTGAAAATGACGTACATTGATAATGAGGCATAACGTCTAATTACCCAGATTGTGACAAATATAGTCGTTGGAATAAAGCCAACTTTAAATTGGACCTATTTGTAATAACCATTTTCAATTGAGTTGGTAAACAGGATTGTGTTAGCTAGTAACTAGGGTAGCTTTATATAATTCCTCTAATCCTTTCTATTTTATTCTGTTCTCATTGATTTTATGAAATTCTTTTTAATAGAACTAAAATACATCACCCTTTTTTTTTTTTGGTGAAAACATCACCTTCTAATTGTATGCCATGTTTTATTTTTAAAATATACTAAATACAGAAAATGATCTATATAATAATATAATATATTCTTTCCCCTATCAAAGACTAGCTATAAATCCAAATAATCAGACAAAATATGTAGGCAGAAGCAATAAAAATAAAGCAAAATAAGATTTTGGTCCAACAAGATAAAATTTAACTTAAATTGATCTGCGAGCCAGAAAATTAAATTAGACCATACTTAATAACTATATTTATTAAAAAAATCTTAAGTTCACTTAATATAATTTTAAATTATCTCTTACCATGGCCCATATAGGGTCATATGAGGAAATTAGAGAAAAAAAAAAAGAAAATATGGATCCCATATACCTTTTATGTGTGTAAGAGATAAAATTTAGGGAAATGTTCATCTAATATTATACGAGAGAAAAATTATCTCATGTCACATGATTCTCTCATGTACTCACAAATCAAAGGTGAGATCCACTCTATATTTTTTTTCTCTTTTTTCTATTCTCTCCTCTACTTTGTGAGTGCAAAAAAAAATTTTCTCCATAAGAATAATATTTCCCTAAAATTTATCTCTTATAACATGAGAAAAACATTATTCACTATTTTAAAATAGGGGAAGGTTATATTTATAACTTTTGTTTACAAACTCTTATAAACTACACTAAGTATGATCAGTCATACAATCAAGAGCGTATGACCAGTCATATTTAATGTAATTCATAAAAAAAACACTTTGGGAGGAAGAGCATGTGTTCTTGAGTGTATGGTCAGTCGAATTATACTTTGAGTATGGATCCTCAACAACAACAAAAACACGAATCCATTTAATTCTTTAGGAAAAAAAAAATTGTGATTCACTGAAATTTTAATTTTTTAAAATTGTGATCCTCATAAATTCAAAAAATATAAAACTCATATTAGTCTCTTAAAAATGACTAATATATATCAAATGATGGTAACTCAGTTGGCGCATGGGAGCTATTTAGCAGGGAGGAGAGCATGTGTTTGAATCTCCCCATTATCATCTTTGTAAGGGGTTTAAAGCCATAATACTGGACCCGCCCCGAATCGGATTAGTTGCGAAGCAATGAACTGATTAGAATATTTCAAACAAAAAAATGACTAATATTGATATTTTCTTAAAAGATTAAAATGAGTTCATTATTTTATCAAGGACTGAAAAAGATATTTACTCTTATATTTAATACCGAATTCGGCCCAATTAACATCCCTGCAGGTGCAGGTCTATTTTCTCTTTCTATTTTCAAACTTGGTTATATTTGTGATTGGACTGCAAACATGGACAACTAGGATAAATTCAAAGAAAATAATTCATCTTATCTATGTCCTGCTTCTATTATTGGTTTAGTTTCCTTTTACTTACTTGGCGTTGGCGCAGAGATGCATTCCCTAAACTTGGTGTCACTTAAAGCAGTGAAAAATCGAAAATGATGAGACGTAATGTGGATTCATTGTTGGAAATAAGGAAATTTCATTATTATACCGTGTTAACATAAAAGAATGAGGTTGTGAATGCTGTTAAAAGCGTCGGCCTTCAGTTTAGAAATTAGATATTTAGTTTCTAAGACACTTATGATTAGTCATCATCATGGTAAGTTCATCTTATAATGAAGAATTTCGGTATAACTCCTGATCAGCTTCATATACACACACGCACACTCGAGAATCTACCTGCACCAAGTTGGGTTAAAGCTAGTTAAATTAACGTGGATGCTTCTATGGCTCTGGATAAAAATGGGAACGGGGTGCTATAATGCTGTAGTGGCTATTTTATGGTCACTAGGGGCACTAAAGGGGGGGGCAAAAATTTATATTGCTGTTATGAAAAAATAATGCCAATTTTGATTGGAATCATCACACTATGGATGTAAAAATGTCTATTAGAAAGAATCTAATAAATATTATATATTTTTTGCTTGCAAGACTTTAGATACAGTAGGATGGAGACAGGCAATACAAAAATGTATATTGAGGCCAATTTTTGCTTGCAAGGACACAGATTTCTATAAGAATGTGAGGGGGCGGAGGAAGAGACATGTTTAAGCTAGTAGACGTCAAAACTTACTGTTTCTTAAGGAGAGGAGGTTTTTGTTGGCATGAGATGAAGGTTTCTTTGTAATAAGAGTAAGGTTTTTGGGGGAGTGTGAATTTTTTTGTCAAACTTTAGGGGGGAGGGGGCCAACCCTAGCCCCCTATGTGGGTCCGCCTCTGGTCTTGGTCACTCTCACTTCTTAAGCTAGTTTTTAGGTGGTGATCTAAGTTATGTAATAATTGATACTTTTCTTGAGAGTTGTTAAGCCCATATAAAGGGCTATCTATCGACTACATTAAGATACTATACCTCCCTAAGGATCATGCTAATTGATTTTATTCTATTTTTACCATCAAACGTGAAAAAAAAACTAGGTTGCAAAACAGAAATCAGCAAAGTGAGAGAGAGTCAAGTCAAACCTAACAAGGGCACGAAGAGCCGCAAGCGTTAATTTGGGCCGAGTTAAAAGAAGAAAAGTGAAAGTTAGGGCCCACTTTAAAATTAAAAAAATATCGTGATAAGTTATATTTATAAACTTTTTATTTATAAGTTTTTATTATAAATTACATTATATACTATGGATAATACATGCTCAATTAGTATGTAACATTCACAGTACATAGTATAATTTCACAATACATATATAATTTGTAAACAAAAAGTCTATAAATATAATCATACTCAAAAATATTATATAAAAATAATTTATGAGAAATATTAAGGGGAATACAAGTCTAATGTTGTAGGAAATTTGTTATAGACACAAAGTATGTGAGATCCAATATTTAAAATAAATAAAAGAATGTTAGCATAACTTTTAATGTATGAGTAGAAAACGTATATTATCTCATGTAACATGCGAAAAACATACCCCAAACATTAATCCTTTTTTTAGGGTTTATTTTTTCTAAAGTTACTTTAGAAAATTTTATCTAATGTTCATCGAAACGTCATCTTTTTGATGCGGAAATCATGATGTTTTTATAATTTTAATTTATTTCAGGGTTATAATAGTCTTTATCGTTCTAATTTTTTAATTTTTTAATCCCAAAATGACGTTGTTTTGATGAACATTAGATAAAGTTATCTAAAGTAACATTAGATATATATATATATATATATATATATATATATATATATATATATATATATTTTATAACAACATTAACCCCTTTTACCACCTAAAGTTTAGGAAGAACAAAAAATTAGTAAACTCGAGATGCCCCTATCCCGTAGGATAAGGCTAATTTCTTTATGACTTGGAACGTAACTAATTTTACCACCGACTTCAAAGTACTTATCATAAGAATTGAATCATGACTTTATCGGTCACATAACCCGACACTTGAACTATAATCCGCTTACCAATTGAGCGGATTAAGGGTGTGTTTGAATCTTCTTATTTTTAGCTAGAAGTTATTTATAAGTATAAGTTAGGCTAAATAAATTTTGGGAAAAACTCTTATCATGAAAAACTCTTTTTTTTATAATGAAAAAAAGCTGAAAGTTAAAAGCTCCTAGGAGTAGCTTTTTTTTTAACTCTTATTTACTTTTCTTGAATTGTGTGCTTTTTTTTAAATGAAGAGTTATAAAGATGGAGAGAGACAATTTTCTGGAAATATGTGCATTTAAGTAACTTTTAAACTAAAACTTTTATATAATTATCAAACAGCTTTTAACTTTTATTTTTACGCTCTTTTTTTTTAACTTTAACTTATAAGTAGTTTCTAGCTTAAAAAAGAGAGGATCCAAACAGGCTATAAGTTGATGAACTTTTTATAATCAAGTGGTATAGAACGACTTGCAGGCTGCAGCCCAATTCTTTCAAACCGGTCCAGTTCAATGTTGTCGCAGTCTCACAGATAAATTAGCATCAAATTATAATACTTGTGCAGGAACACTTTCGTTCTTCACGCCTTTAAAATTTTTAGTTACGAATTTGTAATTATTATTTCCCAAAAAATTTAACATGTTCTTTTTACTACTTTTTAAACTCAATATCACTTTTCAGTGTATTGTACAAAATGTTTTAAAAATTTATTGTAATAAATAAGTGAGTTAATAATGTTATTTTGCTTCAGATAATTCTTTTATGTAGATGAAACAAATATGTTGGATTCACAATTTTAAAAGAAAAAAAAAAGAGGTGGAAAAAATTAGATAAGTGTATAACATAAAATAGTTATCTCCAACGACGTCAGATAAATATTTCCAAATAAATAACTAGCTATATCTTTCACCAAAAAATATATGTAATATCTATTTATTTTCAAATTTGATTAACTATTACTCTTTACAAATTTTCCGAAAAAGAATCATTTTATTAGCTACAAAATATCTAGTTTTAATAATTTAAATATTCAAAATATTTTTAGTTTTACCAAAAACATCCCTTATCAATGTGTAGTTGCCGCTTGCTTGAAAAATAAAATGTTGCAGTTTACTGCATCATTTTATTATATTTGTACCACACAATATTTGATAACATTTGTAGTTAAAATTAACATAGTCATGGTTAAAATTTTAAAATTAATGGAAAAAATTATTCCTTTTATAAAAATTTGAGAGATTAACTAAAATTATATTTTAACATGATATTCTGGAATTATGTAAGTTCTACAAAAAAAAAAAGAGCATGAATGGAAGAAGACAAAAACATTTGCAGTCAAACATAATCATTAAATAAATACAGGAAAAAAAAACATAATCATTAAAGGGCCAAAATTGTAGTTTGTAAAATAAAATAAAATAACTCATGGTGTTTCTAAAATTTTTAAAAATTGAGGGAGAGGGGTCAATGGCCTTTTGGCCTTCTACGTTGTTTCACCCTTGAGTACCACTAATAAGTAATAATAATAAATCCTTATATCTCTGCTTACCAAAAAGAAATAAAAAATCCTTATATCTCTTATGAGGTTTTGATATATTGATATTTAAAAATCAAAAAAATTGTAATTTTAAAATACTAAAAATGTTTCTACTATCATATGAGATAAATTTTTGTCATTTTGAGTAATAGAAGATAATTTTATCTCCTATTTACAGAAAAAATATTAATCCATTTTAAAATATTTTATAACTTTTTCAATATAAAAATATGAGTGATAAAGTCTCAATATAAACCTAATATATTAGGATTTTGGATTACAGTAAAATAACATATTCATTTATGGGTTTATCATTTATCATTTAACATGACCATACAAAATTTCCTACACTCACAATATTTTGTGGGGCCCGCAGCAAAAAAAAAAAAAATCCAGCACGCAAAACGAATCTTTATAACATAACACAATCACTTTTCCTACAACATAACTCTTATAAAACCCTTCATTTATTGTGGATTGTTGCTTAGGAGATCATTTTTTGTGCACCTCACTTACTATCTTTTTGTGGTCCCTCCTTACGAATGAGAAGGACAAAATGGGGGGGGAACTTGGATAAAATAAAAAAAAATAAAAATTATTCATGTAAAAGAGAGCATCCAATCATGCAACGGTCCTAGACCACTTTAAATTTTCTCATTTCTTAGTCTTCTATATGTGGATGGAGATCTACTTATTTTGAGTTGCTCTTTTTTTTTTTAGAGATACAGGAAAATTAAACTCAACTAGCTAACAGCTATGTTCCTAGGCCAAGAGATAGCCTAGAAATCATTCTTCAGCCTCTGCACACAGTTAGTAGGAGGGTTGCTGAAGATCAAAGTATCTCAACTATGAAGATGAGCTTTGGTAGCAAACCAATCAGCCACACTATTTCCTTCTCTATAGGTATGGGTAATTTTAACTTCCCAATTCCTATAAAGGAGAGAATGAATCTGCAGCACCAGATTAGAGAGGGGATGATAGGGGGGACATCCATCCTTGATAAGTTTCTACGCAGCTTCTGAATCACCTTCCAAGTGAACCTTTCTGTAACCGAGATCCCAAGCCAGCTCCAAGCCAATCAGCATACCCCAAAGCTCAGCCATGGTAGAAGTTCCAATACCAAGATTTTTGGAAAAGCCCTTAATCCAGCTGCCAGAAGCATCTTTGAAGACACCTCCACAGCCTGTCCTAGCACCCCCATTGCCACAAGACCCGTCTGTGTTCACTTTAATCCAACCAGGTTCTGAAAATTTCCAACAAATAAGAGCATGCTCCCTCGGTTTAGGATGCAGGCCAGCTTTGCAGAGAAGTCTTTGTGCATCAAGAAAATTGTGTTTGAGACTTTGAGCACTTCTAACAAGAGTCTCAACAGCAGGATTAGAATTATTAAACACCAAATCATTCCTAGTAGCCCAAAGTTTCCAAACAATAGGGGCCAGTTATGATCCAACAGCATGAGAAGGGAATGAGATAAGTTATAAAAGAGCCAATCAGAGAAGTTATGGGAGAAGAAATGAGGCCAATTACAAGGAGGAATAAGGGATTTCCAAACCTCCTCGGACCAAGGATAGTCTCAAGCCATGTGCAGGCAGCTTTCACACTGAAGAAGGAATCTAGGACAAAAATCAACATATGTCATGTGTCTCAGGTGGCGTCTCTGATTAGTGAGCAGGTTCTCTCCTTTAAGAAGCCAAAGGAAATTTTTAACTCTTTACGAGCCTTTCCAGCTCCAAATGAAGTCCCAATCTCTAGTTGAATTTTGGGAAGAAGCTCCAGTAAGTAAGTTGTAAGCAGAGTTGATGGAGAATTTACCATCCTTAGAGCTAGCCCATGAGACTCGGTCCTGACCATTGCAAGAGGAAGGGGGGAGGTTCCGGCAATTTTTTCAAGCACTAGTTGGGGAAGAAGGTGTTGGAATCTATGCTATTCCCAACCTCCAGAACTAGAGACAGCATCTGAAACACACAACTCCATCATGTCAGGGCTAATAACATCAATGGCTAAATCAGAGAGTGGTTGGAGATCTGGAAGCCATGGGTCCTTACAAAAAGAGGTTTTGTTTCCATCCCCAATGATAATTCTAGAACCACCAAGAACATGAGGCCAATAATTAATTAGACCCCTCCAAAGGTTAGAAGCATTGTGGATAGGTTTAATCTGAGGTAGAATTTTTTCTTCAACACCATACTTGTTCTTGAGGACTCTAACCTACAAAGCATCATGGTTGGTAATTAAACCGTGCCCAATCTTCATTAAGAAGGCTTGATTGGTAAGCTTTAAGTTTATGAATCCTAGGCCACCTTTGTCTTTGGACATGCACAGCACATTCCATGGAAGAGCATGCACTTTCCTTTTCAAGGGGGAAGATCCCCAAACAAAACCTCTAATCTTCTTCTCCAAGGAGTCACAGGTACCAACGGGGAGAGAGGAAGTTTGCATGGAATAAGCAGGGAGAGAAGATAAAACGGATTTGGCCAAAGTAACTCTTCGTGCCATTGAGAGGGAAGACATTTTTCAGGAGCTTAACCTTTTGTTTGTCTTGTCAAGGATGTGAATGAAGGAGGACTTCCCTACTTTGTGGTGGTGAATAGGAATCCCCAAGTATTTTCCAAGATTAGGGGTGCTGGAGTAGCCCAAGATCTGGCTAATCTCTGAAGCTCTAGAGTAGTTCACATTTCGGGAGAAGAATACCTTAGTTTTGGAAATGTTGATCTTCTGGCCCGAAGCTAAGCAAAAGTGGTGGAGGACATGATTGATAGTCTCAGCTTGCCCAAGAGAGGCTTCAGAAAACAAAAGAAGATCATTTGCAAAAAAAGAGATGGGATATAAGGGAGCAATTCTTCTTCAAGACTATGGGTTTCCAGGCTTTTTGATTAACAACTTCCGAGAAAGGTGAGCTAACATCTCCATACATAGAACAAAAAAATAGGGAGAAAGGGCACCTTGCTCTAGTCATGTAATAGTAAATCATATGTAATTGATTAGAAGCAGCTTTCACCCTTCTATTTGAGGGGTACTTCATAATTGTAGAACAGGACGGAATGTGCTAAATATGGATGAAAGGATTCATAAATCTAATGGTGATCGACCATATTTGAACTCTGCGGCCACATAACATTATTAAAATTCTTACAGCTTCTATCATATTTTTAAAGGAAAAATATTTGTCTTTTTAAAGGATCTAACTTTATATCATAACCGTTGATTTCCATCAATCAACGATTAGGATTTATTGGGTTTTATTGTGAACTATTAATCAATTAATTTATCCCAATAAATCTTAATCGTCGATTGACGGAAACTAACGGTCAGGATCTGAAATGACATAAGATTAGATCCTTTAAAAAGACAAATATTTTCCCCTATTTTTAATTTTATCACTTTCTCTGAAACTCTTAACATATCAAAACCTTAAAATAGAGCAATTTTTCATGTCTTTTTTATTTATTAATTTTTCTAAATACTCAGGAAGGAGGTGAAGACCGGAGACTTTTGGAAAGGGATTGAATCTCCCTGTTCCTTGTTTATCTGAAGCTGTAACTAATCATAATTTACGCATCATTAACCCGTAGATTGATTATGGATTTATGGGATTTCAAATGTAGATTAAACATTTTCATTTCATATATTCCATAATAATGTTTGGATGAGAGGTTCTCTTCTTTCTTATAATTTGCACTGTTAACATAGAAATTAGGAACTTTAATAGTTATTGTAAAGAACTATTTTAAACCAAAAATTTAAACCGTTACGTGAGGTTATATTAATAATTTTATATTCCTCTAACACGCCCCCTCATATAAGATTTAACTGAGCTTGAAAGATGGATAATGCATAGATCCACTTACTTGTGCTAAGAATCTTCACAAGACTTAATTAATTATTAATTAAATGGGGTGGTGAGGATTGAACTCGTGACATTAAAGCTCTAATACAATGTAAAGAACCAATTTAATCCAAAAGTTTAAGCTAATGAGTGAGGTTATAATAATGGTTTATATTATTCTCTAACACGCCTTTCACACGAGAGTTCACTAGGCTTGAAGGATGGACAATGCGCAAGCCCACCTATCTATGCTGAAAAATTCCACATTAAATGGAGGGTGGTGAAGATCGAACTCATGACACTGAAGCTCTATTACTATGTAATAGAATCAATTTTATCCAAAAACTTAAGCTATTGGGTGAGAGCCTTTTTAAAGGTTTATATTATTTTTTAACACGCCCCTTGACGCAATAGTCTTTTGGACTTGAAGCGTGAATATTACATAGATCCAATTTTTTATTTTACCTTGTGCTTATTTAATTCTACTAAAAAATAGGAGACAATGAAGATCGAATCTTGAACACAAGTCTTCCCGATACCATGTAGATAAGCGTAAACTGTTATGTTACTGTAAGATTATTAATGGATTTATAGTTCTCTAACTCTTATTTTATTTTTTACTCTTCCAAACACAAAAGGTTAGAGATATTTGTGTACCATTTTCTAAATCGTCCTAACCCGACAATGATTGATATGCTGGTCACCAATATCCTGGATGAGATAAAGAGAAAGGACTAGACGTAAAGGTCAAGCAAAGACAGCATTTATGCAGCAAGTAACCCAAGAAATCCTTCGCAAGGATCAAAGATGGGACCTAATTTTACAATTATTACAGAAGGTGACCACACCAGTCTTAATCCTATTGTTGATAGCACATGGAAGTCTGTTTTTGGTTGTAGGTAAGAGCTTAAAGGCAGAAACAGAGAACGAGAGAGGATGTCCAAAGCAGAAAGTTCATAGATAGAGGGCCTAATAATCTTATGTTGCGGTCATTTATCCTTATCGATTTAGAATGGTTTAATGGATGAATGCCTAATTTAAGAACATTCATTAGACTCGTCCTATCCATGAGCCGGTTTTTGCGGGGTGGGTTGGTGGGTGGCAACACCATTATGAATGTGTTATTAGTTTGGTGACTACGCTTTGAAAATGCAACTACTTAACTGGAACTTCACTTTATGTAGTAGATGAAGAATTGCAAAGAGGAATCTTTCTCCATTTCGATCACCTTTTATTTGTTTTCTTTTCCCCATTTTCTTTTGTTGAGTGGGGACATTGGTTTATGACTGGCTGCTTTCCATTAGTGGTCAAAATGGCGTGCGCTCTTCTTCGCCATCGTTTTCACACCAAGCTCATTCTGCCTAATGATTGATTTCTGGACCATTCTCCCATTATTTAGGTAAAGGAATCGAACACTACATCCCACTAATTTTTGTTTAACTGTAGATATTGCAGCTATTCAATAAAATTGCTTCAAACACTAAATTATTTGAAAATAGCGCACTCCTCAATAAAATTATATTTTTTTAATTAGTATTTTTTTTTAATTTAATTAGTATTTTTTGAGAAGACTATGCGTTGGTATTAAAAGCTAGAAATTAAGAGACAACTTTTCAGGACCGTTGGCTAGTAATTATAATAGCTACCATCTGGCAACCATTTACCACAACTTGAACTCCCTCTACCAGCCCCGCAGCCACATATACATACAAATGTTTGTGTTTATTGCTTGGTGGATATTTGAAGGATTCTACCTCCCAAGCGCGTTAATTAAGCTACAGGCTCGTACACAACTATTGTGTTGTGTCCTACAAATAAAAGAAGAGTAATGCGCCCCTGAAGCTGCACTCCACTTACTTCCAATCTACGCGTCTTTTTTGAGTTTTAGTATGTCTAAAGAAACAGATTAAATATGATAAACAAAATTTTATCTTTAAGAGACTAGTTTAGTATAATTTTTTTTAAGAAAACCCACGGAACAATACTTTAATTTTTGAGGAGTTAATTTAACAATAAAAATATTTTTAAAAGACTAATTGGGTTTACTCTGCAAGAAAAGTGTTTATCTTTTTAAATGATCCAACTTATATCATTTTATTTTTACAAAGAGGTGATACCATATTTTTGTTTTTCTCTCTCTTTCATAATCCATCTCTTCCCCTCACTTAAAATGATATAATTTTATATCTTTTAAAATAATACATATTTTTCCAAGAAACACAACTGTTGTACTTTTTTTTATTTCTCTCTGCTGTATATATTTACCAACCCTCTTATCTTTATTTAACTATCTTTAATTAAAGTGGAAAGCTTGGCAGTAACATTAAATGAAACAATGATGGTTATTTCTGCAGCAAACCTACTTTTCATCATTTTGTTGAGTAATTATGTCTATATGTACACGCCAATTTTTCTTTTAAAAAATAAAAAATTAAACTCCTTTTTTTATTTAAGCAAAATCATGTTAAATTTTCTTTTATATCAATCATAATTATCTTTTTGAGATAAGTTTTCAATATTTTCATAAATTTTGATATTTTAAGTCGATTATAAAACTGATTCTGAGTGTGAGACAGGTCAAAAATTAAGATTTTAGATCCCTTAAAATATCATTAATGAAAATTGAACCAAAATCCTTTCTCACTCAGATATCTCGCTTTCATGAACTGGAGATGAAATTTAGTGCACCTGGCACATAAGAGATTGGGTGGGGTGAAGGAGAGAGAGTGAAAGAGAAATTGAGGAAAGAGGAGAGAGAAAAGAAAAAAAGAAAAAGAAAAATACACGTGTCACTCCATGAATGGAAGGACCATGAAGGAACGAGAGCGTATTAAAAATTTCCCATGACCCTCACGGGTAAATTATGTTAAAAGTTGTCCATGAAAACTTGTGCTCTTTGTGACTTTAGATGTGGATACTTACCTCCAACATTTGTGATAATTACTAATAATTATATAATTAGAATCATATTATCTAAAAAGTGTGTATCATTTTAAAGAATATAAAATTATGTCATTTTAAATGAGAGAAAAAGATAAATTATGGGAGAGAGTGGAGAGAAAAAGTTTTAAAGACGTACATCACACCTCTTTATGAGAGTGAAAGGATATAAAATGTGTCATTTGAAATGACACACCTTTTTTCCTATTATTTAATATGATTGAGAAACATTTCAAAATATATCAAATGGCATATTACGGCACCGTATTTTATTTTTTATAATAAATTACGTATTTTATTTTATATATTAATTAAATTCCGGTAATATTGGAATACTTCTCCGTGACCCGAGCAAATGGAATTTTAATTTTAATTTTTGTGTTATAAAGGATAGATTATCCCAAAGTTGAATCCAACAAAGGTCAACAAGTCCTGTACTGAAAAAGTTGTACAAAGCTGTAGCTCAAACCAAAGCAATACACAAACTAAAAAAGAAAATGACGAATGAAACTATGGCACATTGAAGACCAGCTATAACTATCTGTCCACCACTTCCTCTCTTAATGTAGCAATCTTATTCGGACAACCTTAAAGCCATACAATCAAATAAGCATCCTTGTATCTTCACTTCAAGATGGACAAGTGTTGGATTCTGACTTTTCTCATCCTTCTCCATCTAAATGCAGCAAAAGCTGCCATTGGTGTCGGTGTCGGTGTTGGTGGCACAGGTGGTGTTAGTGTTGGTGTCGGTGTTGGTGTTGGTATTGGCAATGGTGGGGCTAACAGCCCAGGACCCTCTGGATCTTCAGTGCCAAAGCTGGATGGTGCTTACAAAGCTCTTCAGGCGTGGAAATCTGCAATTACTGACGACCCATTGAAGATTTTAGATAGCTGGGTTGGTTCTAATGTTTGTTCTTATAAAGGGGTGTTTTGTGCAAATCCTGAGGATGCAAATGGAATTGCTGTGCCAACTGCAACTGGTCCTGTTGTTGTTGCAGGAATAGATCTCAACCATGCAAATCTCCAAGGAACTCTTGTCAAAGAGCTCTCTTTACTTGCTGATGTTACTCTTCTCCACCTCAACAGTAATAGATTTACTGGTACAGTTCCTGATACATTCAAAGACCTCACCTCTTTAGAAGAGTTAGACCTCAGCAACAACCAACTTTCAGGTCCTTTTCCCACTGTTATTCTAAACATGCCAAGCCTCATCTACTTGGACCTCAGATTCAACTACTTCTCTGGGGCACTTCCTGAACAACTTTTCAATAAGAAACTGGATGCTATATTTATCAACAACAATCAATTTGGAGGTGAGATTCCACAGAACTTGGGTAATTCCCCAGCATCAGTGATAAATTTAGCTAACAACAAGTTCAGTGGAAACATACCAGCAAGTTTTGGCTTCATGAGTTCTAAACTGAAGGAGATTCTCTTCCTCAATAACCAGTTAACAGGTTGCATTCCTGAAGGGGTGGGGATCTTCACGGAGATGCAAGTTTTGGATGTGAGCTTCAATTCACTCATGGGTCATTTGCCAGACACAATATCTTGCTTGCAAGATATAGAGGTTCTCAATTTGGCACATAACAAGCTTTCAGGAGAATTATCTGATGTTATATGCTCTTTGAGAAGCCTTGTAAATTTAACTGTTGCTTACAATTTCTTTTCTGGGTTCAGCCAAGAATGTTCAAGGCTTTTCAATGTGGGCTTTGATTTCTCAGATAATTGCATTCCTGGAAGAGACATGCAAAGACCTCCACCAGAATGTTCTATAATCCCAGGTGGTAGCCTCAATTGTCTAAGAATCCCTACTCCAAATCCTCTTATTTGTAGTGCACTGGCTGCAACTGTAAATCACCGTTCATCATCTCCCTGATAGCAACCGTATAGTAACACAGGTTGGTCATGGTTTTTCCACTAATTAATGAAATGCTACCAAATTAATTCAGGGCCATGCTAATTTTGTTCTTTGTGGATTCTGAAAATATATTAGAAAATTATACTTGGCCCACACGGATAAGATATGCCTTGATTTTGTGGGCAAACAGATTTCCGAGACTTTTTAATATCCTCATGGAACCGCATAAAAAATTAGTCTATGATTGTGTTAACGAGCAACATAATTTCTCTGTCTCGTGGCATGCTTGTTTGTTTTGGTTACTTTAAAGTTTAACGTGTACAAGTATCACGAGTTCTTTAGATTGTGCCGTCTGTTATATACCTGTATGAAATGCCCACATAATCGGCCCACTTCAATAACCCGGCGAGAGACCTATATAATCAGGCCCGTTACAACCCAATAGTTGGCTCTGCCAAAATGCCAACGTAACGGGTTACATAAAGGCGTGTAACGCATGGGGTTATATCCGTAACGGTCGACCAAGCTGTAATAACCACCACGTTGGTTACGTACAAACCCTCTATAAAAGGAAATATTCGACGGTAAATATCATTTTTCGATTAACTATCTTCACCACACTGGTACCACAATCACATACTTTACCTTATATTTGACGATCAAGTTAGGTTTAAGGATATCTTTACAGTAGATATTCCTAACCAAAGCAATACGATCTAGATTGACCCATCACCCTAATAGGGCTGAACATTCCTGTCTCTAAGACATAACACCTTTAGCTTCATTCCCTCGCATCATAAGGTTACCCAAATTGCTAGTAGTTGGCCTGCCAAAATGCCAATTTAATCATATAAATGGGGTTATATTATTATTGAGAATTGGTTATGCACTCTGCCTAGGAAATATTTCAATATAATTAATAGCTGTTAGACTGTAAGTCTGTAATTGATGTAGAGAAAGATAAGAATAGGTTTACACTTCAAAAGAAGTATCATTGATTTAGATAACCTAATAGCTTAGGCTTCTTTTTTTTTTTATGGGTTTATCATTTATCATTTAATATGATCACAAAATTTTTCCTACATACACAATATTTTATGGGGCCTGTAGCAAAAAAAAAATTCCAGCACACAAAACGAATCTCTATAACATAACACAATCATTTTTTCTACCACATAACTCTTATAAAACTTTTTTTTTATCTCTAGCACGGATCACATAAGCAAGTGCTGTCGCATAAGGTAAACTATTCAACAAAAGAGAATATCAACATAAGAATTGTTGGTGCAGCGGTCATCCAGCTAAATTTTAAGATTTGATCTGCTTAAAGGATAATTGTTTGAATTTTGAGAGTCGTAATTCTTAAAAAGAATAAGAATTGAGAGACACAAATCCAAAATCAAATGGATCTGATTTCATTAAGACTTTGAATGTCGATAGGTAAATGAGATTTGATTTTTTTATGTTGCATGAATTCTCATGTTGCTATGTATATATATAAAAAAGAAAAGAGAAAAGAAAAGTTTTACATGCAAATCAAAGAGTCACAATGTGAGAATTGAATTCTTATGCAACATGAGAAAATATTTTCGTTCGGTAAATATATAAAAGAAAAAATATTCAACAAAAGCAAATTTTGTTTTTCTCCTTCTACTGAAGTTGACCCGGTATTTGACATTTTTTGGACCTCTTTAGTCATTTTTTTTTTTAAAAAAAAAATATGTATTCAGTCAATAAATGATCTAAACTATCACAGAAACTATTTGAGTATTTGTAATGGTTTTCACTGTAGACCCTCGCGTGTTTCACACATTGTGGTAATGAAAGGATATGTGTCATTTTGTCATGAATTACCTAATAATATCAACTTAACTCGCAACTAGTCAACCAAAATTCCATATATGTGAGAATCATTTATATTTGATAAACTCCCGTTTCTGTGCTTTTTTTTATAATTTCGGCCATTCTTTGACAATGAAATCAATCTACAAAACCAGAGTCATATTTTACAAAAACTAAGCCACCTACAATTTAAATGCAATAACTATAGAAACCGATCTCCCGCAGTCAAAAGGAATATCTTAAATGCGTGATTAGTTCTAGTACTATTGATTAAGTTAGGATGTTTTGTTGTAAACTTGTAATTGCATAAAAGACAGTCACAATTTTGCTAAGTATAAGAAATTAGTGCTCGAGCTAATTAAAGGCGAAGGCAACAACATTAAAGGATTCCAAGACACGACAAAAAAGAAATCCTATATCTAGAGGCTAGAGCATCCTCTTACTGCCATTATAGGTAATTAATTAACTGGACGAGTCATGAGGATGAGGTTATCTTTGGTACTACCATAGTATGTATTCCTTTATTAAAAGTAGAAAAAGTTGATGTTTTAAAGGAAAATAACCATACCAAGAAGGGTGAAATGGTAAAAAGAAAATATTATTATTTACAAATTAAGTAAATGATGCACTGAGTCTTCAGTACTACAGTAGTAATGAAGATATTTCCGAGGATGAGATACTTCCTAAAATAAAACTCTCTGGACCAATCTTAGTGGACGATAAAGGTATAGCCATATTATCTCCAAAAAAAAAAAAGGTATAGCCACACCTAATTTTGCCTTGTTTATACAAAAATTTTAAAAATTGAACTAAAAATTAATTTGGCTAAACTTTGGAGTCATGATTTATAAATTTATTGGTTCGACCATTGAATTTATAAATAAACTGTTTTTGAATGGTAAATGAAAAAAAAAATAGATATACCGAACACACAAAATTTTCAGTTTATTTAAGTATAAAACATTAATAAATTAGGATTGGGCGCAATAGTTGAAAACCCAAGCAATTCTTTTCAAAAAGATAGAAAGAAAACCTAGCAACAATACAAGGTTCAATATGATAACGGTCTAACCTCAAATCATCTTGAGACTTGAGTCCAATTGTTTTCAGCCCAAAAACAAGTTGACATTGGTTTTTTAGGATTTTTTCAATTGCATGATAACGTTTATGGCCAAATATTAAAAGAAATAAGAAGAGATTTTAAACAAACCCTGCATAATATATACCAATTTTTTTAAAAAAAATAAGTCACTGTTAAGGCTGTTTTTTTTATTTTTTATAAATCCCATATATCCTTCGCGAGAGGCAATCATGTTCAACATTACCGAAAACACTGTAAAAATACTTTTACGGGAGGGTTTTGTTGAAAACGTCAGAAAACATAGGGAAAGCAACAAATATTTTTTAGTTTTAACTCTACGATATAGAAGAAATAGGAAAGGGTCATATAAAACTATTTTAAATTTAAAACGAATCAGTACACCCGGTCTACGAATCTATTTGAATTATCAACGAATTCCTAGAATTTTGGGAGGGATGGGGATTGTAGTTCAAGATTAATGTTTTAAATTTCTCCTAAAGATTGTGCTGAGGAGGATCGAATACATGCTTTCATCTCATCTGCTCAGCTCTCATGTGCCAACTGAACTACCATCATTTGGTCCAAAGCAATTATTTGTGTTATATTGATTATTTAATTATTTTGTTAAATATAGATTTTTTTTTCTTCATAGAAAATAAACAATTGTTATTATTATTTTTCATTAATTGCCCTCTCCATAAGCATTAAACATGATTACAAATAATGAAATTTCAAATATAGATATAGTATATTAGTTCCTTTTACTGAAATGATTTATATTATAAGTTGTAAAAATTGAATGGAGGCATTTACAACAATATTATCATTTATCCCTTTACAAAAGCGATCAAAACACATTTTGGAAGAAGTTTGAAGCTTCCCCTTTTACAGAATCTGAGCAAAATTATTAAGGATCTAATTTTAGTTAGTTTGACATAAACCTTTTTAAAATATCATTTTATGTGTTATTACATTATAAAAAGGTGTTTCGTTTCACCTATTGCAAAATTGTTGTGATAGACAAAATCTCTAAATAATTATTTACAGGTTATTGAGTGCTAAATGAATAAATAAAATTGTATTGATGTGGACTAAAATTAAACTCAACTAATAATAGAGGTTTGATGGAAATTTGGAAGAAATTATTAAATATTTAGAAATAAAAAAAGACACGAAACTATTTTCATTTAATATTTTTGTACAATGAAATATTCTGTTCAGATTTATACACCCAAAAACCAGACAATTTTGCTCAGCTGTAAAATCGCTCCCCTAATGGAAGCTGTTGACAAAACCCCACATGAAGGTAATCAAAATTAGCAACTGTATGTGATATCTTTTCTCAACACTATGAGACTAGAAGGAATAAAATTCCACAGCAAGGCCCAGCAACCTTAACAAAACCAAACCGCCAAAGCTTCAAGCACTCCGAGATGAGGGCGAAAAGCCAAAAAAGAATGTTCAAGATAGGTGAGAGACAAAAACCGGGTTGAAAGAATCAGGAACTGAAATGTTGGATTGCAGCTAGAGAGTATGAACAAATTGGCTGTCACTGCGGAGCAGATGGTAACTTGCAAGAACAGTAATTGATCAAATAGATTCCATGCAAGTTATGAAAAGGAATCTTGTTCATCATGGCAAAGCTCCTTTCTAAGTTTATGCGAGAAAAGCATGCAAGCATCCATGCTAAGATCAATAGCAGCAGAGAGCGCAATGAAAAGAGCAGCATCACTCATGCATGTCACATGCTGTGCCCCAACTTGCACAACAGGTTTACTAACTTTGCCTTCACCGTCCAAAGTTGAACCCATCACAAACCCTTCACCTGGTAACCTTGAACCCAATCCAGAATCCTTCATCACTTTGTAATCAATGCAGAACTGGCCACCCTTTTTGACACACACTGTGCCTTGAGCAATGGGTATTACGTTGGCAGGTCCATTGTCAGAAAAAAGCTCAACCTTGTAGCCCAAGCCATCGACTGGACCTCTTTCTCGCCATGCCTCCAGACGACCCCATGGCTTCCAGCTACTCACGGAGGCTCCATTAGGGCGAAGAATGAGCCAGGCACCGGGGTTTGATCGGGAAACGCGATCTGAACCAGGGGAAGGGACAAATGGAGTTATCATGGAGGCTGCAGCAACGGGTGAGCCAGAGAGATCATGAATCATGATCATCCAACCCTTTCTATCCTTGCCTTGACGTTCTCTGTCACCTGAGAAGGATCTTCTCCATCTACTGGTATTGTTTGTAGAACTTGATGGAAGAGACCTGAATTTTCAACAAGGAAAAGAAAATGTCATGAACAAGATAATATAATTAATTATAAACTAATAGTCAGATCATTTTATTAATGAAGGTAGCAACGTAATTGAACTGAATCAGAGTGTGAAGGTATATATCTGTTTCCCAGTAAGGTAAAGTATGTTGATTTTACGGAGACGTAAGAGGCAATGGTATAGACCAAAGTTATGAGGTGTGGTTGTACTAGCCTCAGTCTAGCTAAGGATGCTAAGGGGAGGTAGGTGTTTAAGGGCTACGGCTATGGCTGACGTGGAAGTTCTACAAAGTAACAATAATGGAGAGCGAGTGGAAAAGATGAACAGTGAAGGAGCTGAGATCCTTTTATATGTAGGAGGTTGGAGATTCCTTCCAAATATATAAAGTGTGATGTCATAACCGTTTTCAACCTTAGGGGTCTTATTAGGTGTGAGGTTGCGTGACCTATGATGTGTAAGGTCATGCGTGCACAAAAAATGTGAAGGAACACATATATAGTGAAGTCATGCGCTCCACGTGTCAAGTGATGATGATATGCTGGACAACTATTTGAACTGGCTAGGCAAGTTCATCGGCCATACCAGATCAGTAATGAAATTGTCAAACTGTGATAGGAATAGGATTATCAAATTCTAAGAGATACTAAGCGTGCAGCCGTATAATTTCACATGGGATGGAATCTTATCAGGTAGTGTATGTTTTGTAGTTTGAAAAATCTCTACTTGTCTGTTAGACCGAACATGGGTATGCAGCTAAAGGAAGACCCTTCATTAATTTATTAGCTAGCTCTTCAATAGGATTATTTATTTGTAGTCCAATTGCCATAGGATGTGGACTTTCATTTGAAGGGTAAACAAAAAAAAAAGTGAAGGACCTGAAGTTTTAGCTAAAGCCAAAAGAAAAAAGCTACAAAATCAAATTTGAGTAATGGATTCTTGAGTTAGAAGAAAACCAATTAAGCAACTAATTAGTTAAGAAAAGAAAGGCTAGAAGAGTTTAATTAAAATCGGGGATATTAATGTTTCAGATGAAGGAGGCAGTTAGTCTGCACTAAATCGTCTCATTTAAGATTGTCTTTTTCGTAATCCATAAGTTAATAATCGATAAAAAGGCCAAAATTACAAAAAAGGTTAAAACATCGTACGTTATCCTTTTTTTAAAAAAACTTTAAAAAAATGCTTAATGACAAATATAATGAAGTAGGCATTTTTCATCCAGCCCATGGAAAAAGACATATGAAAATGAAAATTTCGTGGTGCCACCGCCATTTTCGTGTTTCTTTCAACAGAAAAATAAAGAAACAACAAATCCTAAACCTTACCTTAATCCATAATCAACCCACCATTTTAGTTCCAGTACTAAATTTGCCTTTCTAAGCATAAGATACATATATGTAAAGTTTTATTAAATCATTTTCAATTTTGCTGAATCAATTCACAAAAAGAAAAGTAAAATCTTTCTTCAGATATTTTTTTAATAATAAAAAAATGATAAAAATGGAACAGATGGCGCTAATGCATTACTTCAGTGGTCCACCTACACTACGGTACACCCACGGCTCACATTAGCAGATAGAATGATTGAAAACTAAAATGCACAGGGTTGCAAATGAGCAAGAGAGAGAGACTCACCGGGATCTGTAGTTGCGATCAGCACAGAATTTGCAGCTGAAAACGGGTTGGCTAATATTCCCCTGAATCTGGAAAACCACGGGACTACACTCCGGTTCGCCGCCGAACTGAAAGACGAACCGTGGATCGGGTTCAGACCGGACCAGAAGGTGAAGCTGGGCCGGTTTATCGTTCTTCCCAAGCTTGAGCCACCCATTGTGGAACGTGTTGGAGCGAGAGACCGCAGCGAGCAAGTCAATGGTGACCACAACACGGCCCAGTAGCTTGGCGTTGCGGACCCCACAGGTGCGGCCCATGCGGCCGTTGTACACGGAGACGGTGAGGGTGAGTGGCTTGCCGGACAGACGGCGGAGAGCGGCGGAGTCAAGGTGGAAGGCGGGGGAGGAGGTGGTTGAATCGGGAGCAGAGTTGGAAGAAGAGAGAGGAAGGAGTGCAGTGTGGGAAGGGAAAGTCTTAATGCGAATTTTGCAGAAGCATGGAGTGGTTGATGGGTGAACACCGGAAACTGGTGCGGGTTTTGTTGGCGATGGAAGCTTTAGAGCGAGAGATTCAACCATGAGGCGCACAAAGGGGCATGGATCCATTGAAATTGATTTGGTGGGAACGAGCGACTCAGACTCAGACTCAGAGAGACACAGAGAGACACAGCTTAATCGGAAACATATAACCTTTGTGGACTCTATAATAGGTGTCAATTAAGGGTTAAAAAAACATATCTTCTTTTCTTTTTTTGGCTGTTCTCGCGGGAAAATGACTCCTTCCGAATACGAGGATGCATGGTTGCGTTTTTCCGTGTGATACATGCGACACGACAATCCGGAATTTATACTAGGTACTAATTGCCACCATAGATAGATATAGGTGCACTTTATGTTTCTATGGAAAATTTGGAATTGTAAAATGCATCTATTTTTTTTTTTTTCCAAAAAAAAAATTCCTCTATTTTTCCCCATTTTTCCTAAGTTTTTTTTTTTTTTTTTTAAATTCTAAACCGTAAATGCACTAATTATCGTGTTAAATATACAATGATTATATATAACAAAGTTTTATATAATCAGATAGGCCAAGTGTTGATGCTTTAGATTTGAGTTTAATTTAATTTCTAAATATATTATTTAATTATTTTTATATATTATTTTTATATCCAAATTCATTTATTGGTATAACAAATATTTTATTAAACTTTATTGTATTATCACACACGCAAAAGATGCTCCATTTAAACATTTATATGTACTTTACATCAATGTATGTCGGGTAGTATTTTATTTGCCCACATACTTTTTAATTTTTTAAAAAATAAAATAAAAACATTTCATTGAAAATAAATAGTTTTAAGAAAAATATTAGTCTCATATTGTAGAAGATTAATATCTCATGTCATAAACACAAAGCATATGAGACCTATTCTTTAAAAATAAAAAAATAAATAAGTGAGTCTCATATATTTTATGTCTATAAAATAGAATACTAGTTTCCTAGAACATGAGATTGGTATTTCTCTAATTTTAAATAATAATAAAATTTTCGTTTAAAAAGAATATAATAGAATATTTGGATTAGTTGTGATTAGATGTACAACTTTCCGGTAAAAAGAAGAAAGTGATGTATAATTGGGGGAACGGATAAAACGAGAGGCGCAAGAGAAGAAATGTGGAGGTGGTGGGGTCGGAACAGCTGGGTTTAGGGTGTAATCACGTTGTCATTTGTCACACTGCTTCTCTGGCCGCATTTCACTTTGGCGTTTTCATTCACCAAAATTTCAAACATTATTTTGGACCCATAGTTTCCTACTTTCCTTGACAGATTGACGACTTGACTAATGACTTCACGATGCTATCTAATTATTCTCCTTGTTAGGCTAACCGCAACTTTTAGACCACTTTTAACTTTAATGCATGGTATATTGCATTAATATATGCAAGAAAAATTAAATTAGGATTTGCTATTTCACTGATCTGTTCATTTATTTCTTAATTAAGCCAAAAACTATAAGACAAAGATTATTTGAAAATGCGTCAAACATGATATATGTTTTATAAAAGAAAAATAATGGACGCAAAGATTGTAGAATTGCATTTGTTTTGTAATTCACAGATATATTTTCAGTTTATACATAAAATAAAAAAAACAACTGGGAAAATTAAATTTGTGTACACAATATCTTAAAAGAGTAAATTTGTTTGCCTTTGATCTTCATTAAGTTTATTTATGTAAAAAGGTTAATAATATAAACTGGGGGTATAAAAAGAAAACTACATAATAGAAAATAAATGTATGCTTTAAACTGAAATATGATAAACTAAATAAGCTATAAATTACTGATAGGCTGTGTGTGATAATATTTATATAATTTTATATGTTCTTTGTTCTGTCCTGTGGACAGAGATGTTCAACCTTTGTTAGGTTGATTGATCGCTTTGGACCGTATAGCCTTGACCAGGGGTATCTATGGAAAAGATATCCCTATGCCTAGCTTGATCACTGCAAAGTATATGAATGTGGTGATAGTGTGTTGTGTGTATCGAATATCAAGTGTCTTGTTCTGTCGAGGAGCCTTCCTATTTATAGGGGCTGCCTCTGATTTGAATTGGTGTAGCTGAGCTGTAATGACGCGGGATCATCAATGCTTTGTCGGCCGTTACCAGAGGTTACGTATCAGATATCACGTCTCCATAACTACAGCCCGTTTCAGGTATTCAAATGGGGAATATTCGATGGGGTATTCCGGGTTGAGGAGATGGGCTCGTTTGGTGTGGGCCTTCTTACCGGGTTCATGAAGTAAGCCGGCTTATATGGGCATTTAACCCGGGTTCATGGTACAGATCCATAACATTCTTAATTTTATCCTGCATTCTATTTCTTTGCTGTTGTTACTATGAACTTAATTACGTGAGACATGTAAATATATATATATATATATATATATATATATATATATATATATTGGATATATGATGAAAAGACAAAAAACAGACAGGAAAAAATAATAAAGGACAACCTAAGCACAGAGCCTAGGCCAGGAAAAAACATACATGTAAATATTTGAACACTATAAATTTGTATTTTAAGTTTTAAGTTTATATAGTATTAAAAGTGGCTATGATAAGATTTATAGAAAAATAATAAATATTTTATTACTCAACCATATCCTATGACAAATATGTAAAAAAAAATTAAATTTCTCTATCAATTCATTAATTACTCAATTAATTCGGTTCGAGCCCAACAAAACTGTAAGAGTGGCAAAATTCTCGCAAGTGGCAACCAAAATTTTGAAACTACTATATTCCAAATAGGAACTTGAAATCATTTAAAAAATTAAAAATTAAAAAATATATATTTCAACTCATCCAATGAAAGAGGTTAACCACCTTTCATTAATTCCCAGTCCGGCTTTGCTTCAAGCAGTGCATGTAACAATAGTAGATTGGTAATTGAATTAAACGTTCCACAATGAAATAGAATAAATGATTATGGTTTATGAGTTTATATTAAATAACTATTATGTAACATAGCTCCGGAGTCCCAATCCAATTCTTCGTCCGCAAGGCAATTATCTGAAGCATATCAAATTATTTATATATGTGTAACTTAACTTCGTCCTATTTTTTCTGATCACTTTTGCACTTTTTTGGCCTTGTCTTTTTCATTGATCCCAATTGAAGGCGACCCAACGAAGCTCTTTTTACAGACTATAGTGGGGACTGGGGACCTCTATCTACTCTGCATTACCCACGATTGGACCACTGGGGGCAAGCGTGTTGGTGCCCCATCCCTATGGCTATGGGTTGTTTTTTGCGACCCCGCTTTTTTTCCCACTGCTTTAATGTTTTTTTCCTTTCTACGCTACCAAATATTTGATCACTTCTTGCACAGACAAGAGACAACCAACCCAAACTCATTATTCCAGTTCAAACTCGGTCTACCGTCAGGGACACTTTGGTGTAACTCTATCTTTGGTTTTCTGCTTTCGTGGGTGCAATTATCTGTCTATCTGATTTCTTTATAAATTATTTACTAATTTGGCTTTTTCTTTATTTTATTTTTCTTAAACAATAATGTTTAATCAAACAATTATCCCTAATCTAAATACCATATTTCAATATTATTCCAACGCACAATAGAGCTTGTGAAGAGGGTGCTCACTGCTAAATGAATCGGAAGCCTTTAGGGGCGAAAGCTCAACTCGTGAAGGTCTGAGCTTACATATCTAAAGTTGGTTCTTGGCACTAGACTTAATCTTGTATAAAAACTTATTTAATAAAAAGACCTCAGGCTCCAATTCAAAAGCTCGGCCTTAGAGTCTCTTCTTGAGCTAGCCTAGTATATATATATATATATATATAGTGGCGGATCCAGGAATCTGATGAAGGGTGGGCACTAACTGGCCCTAGGACTCATTCTGCACAAGGATAAGGTAACCGACATTTTTAAGGCAATTGAGAAAAGATGAATGTACTAATTTTAAGGCAACCGAAAAAAATGAATGTATTAATTGCCTTCAAAAATTAAAGTTTTAAGGCAACCAAATGTTAATTTCATTTCAACCGGAATTTTTTTTTGGGATTCTGTATTAATTTCATTTCAACCGGAAAAAAAATTGGGATTCTGCACAAGAATCGGGTTAATTTCCAATTGAATGTATTAGTCGAACAAGGATAAGGCAACTGAATTAATGAAGTTTCATTTCTTTCCATTCCAGTATGATAGCAATCAAATCAAATCAAATCAACCACTTACGATGCATGAAATTGAAAATAGTTGTGCTTGAAAGGAAAGAGAATTACCTCTCAACGGTTGAACCTGAACGGACATCTTCGACCCTAGCTGTGCTCGAAAGTTTTAAGGATGGCTAGCCTTGACGCTCGCTTCAACGATGAACTTTCCAATGTAATCGGTGCCTGCAAATTAGGTGCTTAGGTTTTTTTGATTTGGTCTAATGGAGGTGGTCAAGTGACTGATGGAGGAGAAAAACAAAAATATAAAGGGACATGATCCGTTTACAAACTTTTTGGAATTTTTTTACAAATTACACTATCTTCTCCCGGGAGAACATAGTGTAGTTTGCAAAAGTTTGTATTCTCCCGGGAGAATATAGTGTAGTTTGTAAGAGTTTGTAAACAAAAAAGTTTGTAAATATAACTTGTCCCAAAAGTAAAATAGAAAAAAACTTAATTTTAAGTGAAGGGCATTTTAGTAATTTCATGTCAAAATTTAAGGGGGGGCACTTGCCCCCCTTCTCTCTTACTTGGGTCCGCCTCTGTATATATATATTTTTCATACTATTTGTAACAATCCTTTCTTTCTCTTCAATCCATTTCACCCCATTTTATTGGTTAAACAGACATTTTTAATGATTTTATTTTATATTATGCTGTTTGGATATACATTAAATTTATGAATATTTATGTAATTACTAGTATTGTTGATTGTATATTCTTTATGGATAAATTTTTGTTGTCTTGTTTTTTTTACAGGGTGAACCAGGCTTTTGTTTTTTGTAAACTCACACGTCGATAATTATATTTATAACAAGTAACAGACTTGGTCAGACTTACACATTTAAACACAGACTCAACCTTTTAAGATCAAAGTTTAGCTCAGCTTGACCCGTTATTACCCAGCTTGTGAAGGTAGGATATTGCCCGTAACATTTGTTTTTCGTAAAGTATTATATCCAAAAATTGAATCCATGACATTGGGTATGATACCAAGTCTTGGATCAAACGCATACTATTAAATCAAATAATGTTAGTTATGATACAATTCCTTTTACTTACTCTTATTAGACCAAGTGTCATGCTTCGATTTACTTTCGACCCACACCAAGCCTTGATAAAACAAGATGTTCCTCTCATCAACAATGGACATTATTAGAGGATTTGATACGATACCAAAATTCAGTTCATCCGAAAAATCAATCCAACTAAGAGATTTAAGCTATAAAGGGAAAGCAATAAAGATTAAGCCTCTCACCAATTAACAATAATAATTAAACTATAATATAATATGACAAAAATAACCAGCTAATAAAGAATATAATTAACTATAAAAATCCGCATTAATATGGTATTTGCGGGTGGATCGCCATCCAATCATACCATAACATACATACAAGGACATTTAACCATTTCCATTGCCTGGGATGAAGGGGGTATGAAGTTGGTGGGTAGACAGCCTATTTGGGTTGTAATTTGCAAATTGATTTGGTTCGAGATTGATGTATGGTCAAACACCTCTCCGTGGACCCACCATGGTTTTATTTTGCATGCTATTAATTCCTTTAATCAATGATTTTTCACTGGCACTGAATCCGTTGCGAGGACAAACACAAATCATAATGATAGATTGGTAGTTAATTATGATTAGCATTCGTAATTTAGGACCCTCCATTACATGCCATAAATTATTATAAGCAATTCTATTAGGACCACTGTATTGCTGGCGACAGCATGACTTAATCAAGACGTCTCTGAAGTCCAAAATCCAAACTCGACGACTATTATAAATTATGGCATTGGATATTTCTAATGACTTGCTAATTCACAATTCCAAATTCTAATATGTTGATTTCCAATCAGAAATCGTGTTTCTCCACAGACACATGATCTTTATTTACCTTCGTTTTTATTTAGGTTTGATTGAATTAAAAATATCTTATTAATAACTTCGTAACAACCTTTTTTCGCATAAATTGAGGAATAGGACCAAAAATAAAAACAACAAAGATAACAAAAATGTAAAGAACTTGGTATATACCACCCAAAAATTAGTTCAAAGGGTGTGGGAGTGTCCAAGACCTTATAAACTTCACATTAGTTGTTCATCCAACTAATATGGGACTATATATCTCAACACGCCCCCTTACATGAGAGCTCATTGGACTTGAAGAGTGGTTAATGCAACAGACCCAACACACCTGTGCTAAGAAATTCCACAAAAGAAAGTGGGGGACGGCGAGGTGCAGACTATATATCTCAAGAAGAAGGAAAAAGAAAAAGTCTTTTTTTGCTGAAAAACTTACATCGTCTACAGCAACTACAATTTCTCTCTCATATTAATCCATCGAATTTTGTGCTATTGTTTTTTTTTTTTAAATATGTGGACCCATATGTATCATTATTTCTAGGGTTTATCATCTATCATTTAATATGATCACAAAATTTTTCTTACACACACAACATTTTGTGGGGCCCACATCAAAAATATATATATTCCGGTACGCAAAATAAATCTCTATAACATAACATAATCACTTTTCTTACAACATAATTCTTATAAAACCCTTATTTCTATGGCATGACACAATGACTATATGTATCACGTCAGTTTTATCCTGAAGTGTATAAAGCTAATGGAAAGAATAAAATTTATCAAGGTTGACAAGAAAGCAAGCTAAGAGTGAAATATAATATTGAGAGGGAATGGGATCAAGTAAATTGTTTTTTAATTGTTTTTTGAAAAGAAAAAAAAAAACCACGTTACAAATTAACTATAAGGTCCTAATTAAAAAAGAAAAGAAAAAAGAGAGGCTTTTATATGTATTATATCCGAAATTGACAATATAGTTCTGTAAGTACAATTTTAAGCCCAACTTAAGTAATTAAATCGAATTGCACAAATGGTATCCATTACCCCAAGTGAATGGGTTTGAATCTCAATTGGTCAGTTGTCCTGCTTTTGTGATCACTCTTGTTCCTGTCTGGAGATTTTTTGGTGTCTAACTTTATAGGTGAATAGTTCCCACGTGACAGCAACTTTTAATTCTCTACCTGTCTTTGGTGGGGTATCCTCGCTATCACTTTTTGGCAAAAAAAAAAAAAAAAAAAAAAAGAGTAAGAAAAGAAAAATGATTTGTCCAATAATTCTAAAACAACCACTCAGCCAGAAGAAGTGATGTGATTGAGATTTCAGACCGAGAAAGGCCCAAACCTGCCAAAAGAATTGAATGAAAGTTTGAAAATAGCCAGCCCATGTAAAACTGGGCCATGTACGGGCTTCGGCGGCACGTGAGAGGAGGATGCACGGAACGGAACAGAAGCTTCTGGGGTCTGTTCAACGCTGTTTCAGAAGGGAGATCTGAATTCTGAACTAGAATTAGGTTTTGGTTTCAATTATCTTGCTACTTTCGCAATGTCTTCTCCCGCCGAGTAATTCTCTTAATCGTTCGTTCTTTCTTTCTTTTTCTTTTTTCTTTTTTTAAGTATAATGTTAATGAATCTTTGGGGTCTTAGTATTATATCAATAATTTGAGTAATCGAATTTGGAGTTACGTTTTTCTCGTCGCATTATAACTCATTTTGTGCTTGTCCTTATGCTATCATTTTTATGTTGATGGGGGCGTCTGTGTATGAGTGTTTTCTCTTATTCAAAACCTTCTTTGCGTGCTTTCCAGCTTTAGTTAGCAGAAGTATTATATATATGTAATTTTTTTCTTGGCAAGTTTTTAAATTGTTTCAATCACTTTGTTTAGTCAATTAAATTGCATGCTTCAAAACTTGCCTGCTTTCAGGTGGTATAAGGCTCTTCCACCTATAAGCAAGGCTTATGGCACGGTTTGTCTGTTGGCTACCGCAATTTATCAGCTTGGAATATATCATCCGGTTCAAATTGCACTATTATATGATCAAGTGTTCTATCGTTTTCAGGTCAGAATTCCATAATAAGATCATTGGTAATTTGGTATCAGTATCAGAGAAAGAGTAATATTCTGTTTGATGCTTTTGCAATTTATTGCTTTCATTCTAAAGCTTCCCTTTTGAATCCCTATCTCCTTGCCTTTGACGCGGATAGACTAAAAAACCCTTAAATTTTTTCTGTTACACATTTAAATTTAGAACAAAATTGACATTTGCCTTATGACAGCTATATGGCCGCAAATGCGATCGCAATGGTTGCTATTGCGTTCCGATGTGGAGCGACACGGTTTCTTGGGGCGAGACACCGCAACGCCCATACGGCACAGCTCGCGGCGCTATTGCGGCGCAATTAACTACTATGCTTCTGATAGATGTGAAAGAATAGGCGAGTAATTGGGGATGCAGGGGCACTCTTGCATTGGGTAGCATGAGTTTGATCCTTTGGCAACCCACAGGCTGCTGATGTGGACATAAAAAATGTATTAGCATCAATTGTCTGGGCAGACAGTTTAGTCAATAAGTAGTCAATTGGAGTTTTACTACTGAAGTTTATAAGCAACCTGATTTTCCTTAATTTTAACTTGCTGTTGACAACCTTGTTGAATAATTTTAGTGTTTTCCTTTCCAGTCAAACTTTAGTAAATCTCCTGTAACATCATATCATCTGTAGGTTTGGAGGCTGTTCACAAACTTTTTTTTCCTTGGACCATTCTCTATCAATTTTGGCATTCGTCTCTTAATGATGTAAGTAATTTGAAGATCATGATCCTGACAATGGTTTCCACTTTCTTTCTAGTATGTTAAACAAGAAGGTTTTATAAAGCTAAAATAAGGTATCTTTTACACAATATGAGTTAATTCCCTTAATCTACAGAGCAAGGTATGGTGTCCAACTTGAGAAGGGACCGTTTGACAGGCGGACTGCTGATTTCTTGTGGATGATGATATTTGGAGCCTTTGCACTATTGGTATGTGAGATCATCTACCTATCTTTTACATCTTATGTTATTTATGTGATATTTTTCCTTCAAAATGGTGGCGGATTCATTTTGTTCAACCTATTCTAGTAGCTTCGGTTTATGGAACTGGACAAGAATATGACAAACCTTTTTATTTTTTTGATAAAAAAGATGACTAACTATGCTTGATTTATTTTTGTCATTTTTATCTGTCTTCCTCTTTTATCCATGCTGCCTGTAAAAGTAATGTTCCATGCGTCTTGAAGAATATTAGCCTATAATCATAGAAAATATTTAGTGATAAAATTATGTTCTAATGCAAAGTTAGTAGGAAAGATTTCAGAGCAAAGGTTGGATGACATCCACCATAGAAGTTGATAGATGATGATGGATATGAGGATGATAAAATAAACTATGCATGATGAGGTTTCAACAAGTGAGTGATGACCGTGATTGTTTGTCATAAATGGTCAGTGGTAAGTGAAAGATGGTTAGCAGTTGACAATCTGACAAGAGGTGATTGATGGTTCGAGATCTATAGGAGACTAAGGAAGATAAATTCTGGTTAGGTAGGATGGGAAGTGTCTATGAAGGCTTGAAGGTGCTGTACAAAACAACTTGGTTGAGTGGAGAAAAGCATTAGGGAAGTTCAGAAAATATTTTTGGAAAAGTTAATTTTGGTGAAACAAAGTCCTGATTATAAGATGATGTGTTTTATTGTTGTTAAAATTGCACGTACTCCATTCCCCACTCTTAGTTGCTTTCTCTATGTTGTCATTTTTTACACGGTGTCCTAATATCATTTCCTTTCTTTGCAATCTTATCTCCTGGATTCTAGGTTTTGTCTGCTATCCCTATTTTGTGGTCCCCATTTTTGGCAATATCACTTGTTTTTATGCTCCTGTATGTTTGGAGTAGAGAATTTCCAACTGCCCAAATCAACATATATGGACTTGTTGCACTTAAGGTATATTTCTATCTTGTTTAAGTTATCTTTGTTTATATGCATTGGTTATAGGGCTTTGATTTTCTCATGTTGCATGAGAATTGTTTTCTCATGCAATTTGAGAAGTGTTTTTCCCTTGGTTATATGAGCTGTATGAAGCATATGTTTCGTTAAATTATTTTTCAGGCCTTCTATCTTCCATGGGCGATGCTTGCTTTGGATGTCATTTTTGGTTCACCTCTTACGCCTGATCTGTTAGGTATCATTGCAGGACATCTGTACTACTTCTTGACAGTGTTGCATCCACTGGCAGGTGGAAAAAACATTTTGAAGACTCCAATGTGGGTGTATCCTTCTTGTCTTCTTTTGCTTAAGGTATTAAGTATATGCTGTTGTCATTTAAATTAATACCTTATTTATACCTTATATGAGTGGTGGAAGAGGATCTCGGTTCGAATCCCACCAACACTATCTGGGGAGGGGCATAAGTACCGTAATCCTTGGACTCGCACCCGAACTCTGGATTAGTCTCATAGGCGGCTTAAAAAGTCAAACTCGTGGGGATACCGGGGGGTTCTGATTCGCCTCAAAGAGGTAATTAGGATCAGTTTCCAAAAAAGTACATATAATTTTGTACTAATATAGCTTTATTTACACCCATCATAGCCTTAACAATATAAAATAAGGGAAACGAAAAAATATAAAAAATATAAATAAAAAAAAAATCATCTAAAAAATATAAAATAAGGGAAATGAAAAATTACCCAAACTCTTCAAAACATACCATCAGTTGTTCCTCATATAGCACATGTAGGGGCTGGGCGTACAGGTAATATGGTTAAATAACAATGTTTCTTTCTAACTCCCAATAACTCGGGAATTGACCAAAAGCTGGAAGCTAGTTCTGTTGTGTTCTTAACTGTTATTTTCCAGACATAAATTGGTTGCAAGGTGGAGAATTGGAGCGCCACCAATTAGCCGTGGCCAGCCTATTAATAATAACGCTCAGCAAGAGAGTTCAGGTACAGGGGTTGCTTTCAGGGGAAGGTCCTATCGACTTAGCGGATAGATGCAACAAATAAATGGAGTGGAATTTCCTGACCACTTGTTTCAACTTCCCTTATTTGATTGGTGACTTGCCACCACTGACAAATGGAGTTAAACATCCGTTGAGAATTTGAATGGGAGCAATGTATGAACCTTGATAGTTCATTGAAAAGCAAACTTTCTTTTGAGGACAGCCTTAATAGTTTTAAATGAATTCTCTTCGGAGCTTTTACTTGTAAGAAAGAGAAAAAGTTTATGAGGTAAGTTAATTGTCAAATGTTCATCTTAAATTCATATCACTTCTGTCCTTACTTTCAAGATATTACCTCTTTTATCTTCAGTTTGAAAGCTAGGCCCCGTAAATTTGCATCTCCAACTATAATACTCCTTCTGAGAATCCATGCCCTACTTGTGCAAGAAAATATCGGACAGCACATGGCACATACTAATAAAATTTTGATTGGGTTTTTCTCGCAATTTGTATTTGTTACTCGAACCTTCTTTTTATTATGAAAATTTAAATAGAACTTTCATAAAAAAAAATTAAATACAACTAAATATAAATTTTGTTATGTTTAAGAAGATTAGTTCGTGTCTTTATAGTGAATATATTGACGATGGTTATCATTGCATCCACTGATGGAACCGGTAGTGTTTGGTTTTCCTTCATACTCATGATGAGTCATGACTCATGACAATGTATTTATGAGGAATAACCAACGGAGTGCAGTGTTGCAATCTCCTTGAACAATTGAATTCCCTGGTCTCATCTCTTAATCAGATAAGAATCTTTTCTTGAGCTCTGGGATATCCTCCTGGATCTGGAAGGCCATTGAAGACTCCGTCCATATTGTTTGGTTGGGAAGATTGTATTTTTACTTTTGCACTGATTATGGATTGCTTGTTCTGAGAGGCTACTTTTTTTTTCATGAGATTTGGGTCACAAAAATTTTCGAGTCTCTTTCTTTGTGATTATAATGGTTATGAATCGGGCCTACTGATAGGTATGTTCATGAGACAGGTTGCGACGGTTTCAGCTTATCCTAACCTGCAAAATATTTCTTATTGGATCATTTTTTTGGATTCAACTCTGAGTCTCTCTCATTTGTCCAAAAAAAAACTGAGTCTCTCACGACTTTAACTAACGATCAAATGGAGTTGAATCAAATCGATATTTAGGAAAAATATACAATTCTATATTATCCTATTATGTTAAATACATCAGTTTAAATGCAAAAAATTTGTAGTTCATTAAATATTTTTTAAAATAAGTTTTATATGATGGCAGAACGGATTATGATTGGAAAACATATATGACCGTGAGAAAAACTTCAACGTCCCCGTGATCGTAACTCGTGACTCACGCGGCACGTGGAGGAGTGGGCTTGTCTCTGTCGGGGAGATATTTATTATGGTACAGGACAATCCAATAATCTGGTGCTCCCTCTCATAACATCAATTTTTTCTTTCCTTGTTTACCACTGTTATTTTTCTTTTCTTTTCTTTTCTACTTTTACCTTTTCATCCACACTAAGGGACCATTAAAAGAATGGTGTTCTCCTGCCACAATAAATAATCTTCTCTTTCAGACTTAAATCAATCAGGCACTGGAACAGCTAAGCTAGCTACTGCTGGATGTTACCTTCATATTTTCACTTTATTTTGCAATCTTATCTGTCGACTGTCATGGATCTCTACCTTTCTTTTAATAAAAACTAATGTAGATTGTAACCAAAAAAAAAAAAAAAAACTAATGTAGATCGCTTTTTGTATTTAGGAATGAGAGAATTAAATGGGGATCTCCCTGAATAGAATAATCTTATATATTAAACATGACAAGATACAAATTAACTCAATGGCCTATAATTTTAATTTTTAATTTTTAATTTTTAATTTTTAATTTTGTTGTTGTTGCTGGAATCAACTTATATGTCTTTCATGTGAATGTTACACTAGATCTATGATCTAATTACTCATAGATTTTGTTATATGATAATTTTTAATTTTTTTTTTATTATATAATTATTTCAAATTTTTGACTTTTCATTTATATCTTTTTGACTTTTTATCTATGTTAAATTTGTATTTTTTATTATAAACATAAGCATTATTAAAATATCTTACAATTGTTATTCTGTTACGTATTTATAAATTTATTTTCTTTGAATATTAATCTTGTAAGTTCTGATGAAAATAATATTTAAATATTTTTTTATGACGCAAATTTATTGATAGAATTGTGAAAATGTAATGACTACGAGAGTATGTAAATATTTTTTATTTTTTTTTTGGTAAATCGAGAGTATGTAATTTAAACACAACCATGTATTATCCTTTCCCTATCACATTTTACTCTCCCCGCGTATTACATGGGCTTTCCCACGGCAAATATATGTGGTGGATCATCTCTTAAACCTAAAAATAAAAAATAAAAAAATTATATACTATTGTAATATAATTTAATTTATACATATATATTATTGACGATATATTTAAAAAATTTATAATAATAATAATATGATCAGGAGATGTATCAATATTTTTATAAAATTGAGATATAGAGATTTGGTTAGTGTGCAATGTCTTTAAGAAAAAGCTATAAAAATATAATTAAGATGAAGTTTAATATCCTAGCTAAAAGAATTTAATTAATATGCCATAATGAATAAATACTATTTTTCATTGAAATGAAATGATGTATACAAAATTAAAAAATGTATGTAAATATTATTACAAATAAATCGAACAAAATCAAATTATATAATTATCAAATTTCGAATAGTTTACTATTTTACTTTATGAGAAGTATAATTAATACTTTTAACTATGTATTATCTTTAAGCTATTTTGATTATAAAATTTCCTTAAAATAAAATAATTTTATATAAATATGCACAAAATATTTATTTATTAAATAAAAAAATCTATAATCCTAAATATATGTTTTAAATAACTCATGCAATGCACAATTTAATATAAAATACATAGATTGAGTCTTAGCACAGATCGAGTCAATTAGAATATATCTTTCCGCAGCATGATTAATGCTGATTTAGTGACAACTATCTTATTCCATTTGGTTTGTAAACTATTTGCATGGTGATTTTAGGCTGCGCATGATAATCATTCTATTCCCAGACATTGTTTTTGAAAAGAAATGATTCCTTTTTATTTCCGTGCCTGGAAATAATTCTCAGAATCAGAATTAAGTTTGTTAACATATTTTATTTTTGTTCCGAAAATCAGAATTACGTGTGATAACATTTTTTTTTCTTTTTTCTTTTTTGTGTTCTTCTTCTTCTTTCAAATTAAAAATCCTATGAAGAATGGATTTAAATTTGTGAGCTATAAAAAATCATTCTTCTTTTTGTCTGTCTTTCTGACTTTCCTAGTTTCCGCCATTGAAGATCACTCAACCGTAACCTTCGAGGACATTCTCTTAGCATGACCCATTCATCGAGGAAATATGCTTAAGTTTATAAGCATATCTGTTATGTTTCAATTATCTTGATTAGAAACGTTGATGATGGTGCTCTATATAAAAGACGTAATCTTTTTCAAAGCTTTGGGCCTAAGAGATTTATGTGTAATCTTTGAAGAGCCCTAACCCCAATTTTAAAAATTCCAAAATTTCATCAAATTCTGATCGCAATAGAGAGAGAGGAGAGGAGACCAAGAATTTCTGTGGTGAAGGGAGGGGTGGTGGTCCGGTGATATGTGGTTGAAGGCCAGTGACGGTATGGTGTTGGTGTGTGAGCGGGAAGGAATTTGTGAGAGAGTGAGAGAAAATTGATTCTCTTTTTATTCACAGAAATAGAAAAGCAGAAAAAATTTTATTCTCTTTTTTGTTCCCCAGCATAAAAAAAAACTAGTTCATCCCGGGAATAAAAAAATAAACCGATTTTATCAAACGCAATTCTGATCCATTTTTGTTCTCGGGAACAGAAAAAAAAAAAACTCATTCCAGAAAGGTTGTCATGCACACCATTAGTCCTTAGATGTGTAAATTTAAGGGGTAAGGTGAAGTGTATTTGTAAATTTAGGGGGTAAGGTGAAGTGTGTGTATATATATATATATATATATATATATATATATATATATATATATATATATATATATATGTTAATACATGAAAAGTGACATATATAAATTGGAGAGTATTTCTTAGGGATATTCTTACTACTAAAATCTGCTACTACCAACTCATTATCTATCTAATCACCATTGAATCAACATTTTTTTTTTCAAAAACCTTTTAACATTCTCTCTCTTTTGATAAGAGAGAAAGTTATAATCTAGGAAGCACGGACACTTGTAAAAACAGGAAGAGTCGGGTCCGACACGGCGACACGCTCCGACACTGTGTCGGACACGCGGTTGACTTTTTCCGACACGCGAATTTGACCGTGTCCGACACGGTCAAATGGCATTTTCGTAATTTTTTTGTTTTTTGTTTTTTATTTATTTTTTAATTTTTTTAAAAATAAAATATATTAATAAAGGCACGTTGACTATTCCGACATGCGAACTTGACCGTATCCGACACGGTCAAATGGCGTTTTCGTAATTTTTTTATTCTTTTATTTTTTTTATTTTTTTTTAAAATAAAATATATTAATAAAGCTTCCACCTGATCATATCAATTTTATTTTTTTGTCTTTTTTCCTCTTAAGTAGATGATAGATTATCTCAGCATCATTGTTGTCAATTCCTATTACGCTCATGTTGTATCTCATTCTCTCTGATCTCTCTCTAATATGATTTGTTCTCTCTATCTGATATTATATATCTCTCATCCCAGTTTTTTTTTATTAAATCTTCCATCTTTATAACATGTTGATGAGTATTATTAATTTAGTTTCATTTTTTTGTTAAATTATTAAATATTAAATGAAATATACATTATATAAATTAAAAATATTATTTAATATGAAAACGTGTCCCAACATGTCAAATCCATAATTTTTTAGGATTGACGTATTGGAGAGTCGTGTCGTGTCACGTATCGCGTGTCGTGTCGGTGCTACATAGATTATAATTATCTTGGCCCAATATTCTCATTGCTGTAAGTGAGATAGCACACATCAAATGTGCCAGAAAAAATCTATATATGGGGTGAGAAATCTTCCATTACAAGAATTTATAAATATTGCTATAAGAAGGTAGGGAATAACCCTGACAAGGGCTGTGAAGCTGGTCAAAAATAATTTGCATGAGTTCCATGTCCATCAGTATCTTTACACGTTCGACCCATTTTTGACTATTTATAAGTCAAATCCCCGTTCTATTGTAAGAGCATACTGATTATCCGGTTATATTTTTTTTTTGGTAAAGTATATGTCATTTTAAAGGATGTAAAGTTGTATCATTTTAAGAGAGATAAAGAGATAGATAAAGGAGGAGAAAGAGTTGAGAAAAAAAAATGTGTGGAACTCACCTCTTTGTGAGAGTGAAAGGATATAAGTTGTGTCATTTAAAAGGATAAATATTTTTCCTTTTTTTTTTTTACAAAAGTTACTTGTCTTGTTTCAGGGTAGAATTTGCTTAATATCTCGATTTGCCCTTTGGGGTCTGATTCATTTTTGTGTGTGTTAAGGTCCTTCTTGTATATAAAAAATTTAAAGTTCTAAAAATATCAAAACAATACAATGCACAAAATACTTGATACTATATTTAAGAAATTTTCTGACATATATACTTTACATATATATGATAAATATTTTCCACTATTGCGAAAAAACATTGTGTAAATTTCAGTAGAAGTATGTACATATGAGGAATTTTAGCATAACATAAACAAATCAAAGAATAATTTATATTTTCTAGAGAATAAGAATGTTACAACTCAAGCCTGCAAGGAAAGTCCATTCTATAAAGAAATTAATCTATTTGAGAATTAAGAATGCAGAGAGATGGGTTCATGGATGGCGAACCTACCTTGGCGGCGGCATAAGCAATAAAATATGGGAAAAGTTATTCTTATGCCACATGTGTTAAATTTCTCTCCTACATACTCATCGATAATTGTGCCAATTTTTTGTTTTCTTTTATCTTTATTTTTTAAGTGGTGGAGCCCATAAATTTATCTCTATGACATGAGATAACTTATCATCTTTAACATGAGATTAATAAAATACATAAAATATATATAGCAACCTCTCTCTTTTTTCTTCTTCTTTAATCTTTCTCAAGTCTAAACCCTTGGATAATTGTTTTTTCCTTCATTTTCTGAACGCGTCATCAAGTCCATGTGATTCAATGCCTTTATGCTGTCAATATTGAACGCGACTTTGTACACGGGTTTAATGTTTGGGTTTCGATTTTGATGTTGGATAACAAATCTCATATTCTTCCCACGTTTTACGTGGGTCCACATCTATTAAAAAATAAAAAAATAAAAGAAAATATTACACAAAAATCGAAGGATCATTAGTAGGAGAAAACAACTCTCCTATTACATGAGAAAATGTTTTCCCTAAATATTTATAACTCTTTTGGGAGATTTTAACACATACTCTCTTCCCCACCTATTTAGTTCTCATGAGTGTAACAGCCCAAATCCCTATAGCAGATATTGTCCGCTTTGCCCCCTTCCGGACTCACGGTTTTACGTTCTGGGGTTACCCCAAAAGGCCTCCACTAGGAAAGGTATCCACACCCATATATATGGCATGCTTTGTTCTCCTTTCCAACCGATGTGGGACATTACATCCTCCCCCACGGGGAATACAGCGTCCCCGCTGTACATACCGGTCCAGGACCAGGCTCTGATACCATTTGTAATGACCTCAATCCCTATAGCAGATATTGTCCGCTTTGCCCCCTTCCGGGACTCACGGTTTTACGTTCTGGGATTACCCCAAAAGACCTCCACTAGAAAAGGTATCCACACCCATATATATGACATGCTTTGTTTTCCTTTCCAACCGATGTGGGACATTACAATGAGCCAACTCCATTTCATTTTTTTTTTATTCTATCTACTTAATAAAGGGGTCATAGCAGATTCCCAAAAAAAAAAAGGCGTCATAACAGTAAGACAAAAAATATATTTATTTTTTTATATAACCGTGACAATTATGAACTTATACAAATTACCTAAGCCCCATATAAAATCCTAGTTTTATATCAGTATAAATTAATTTATCTCTATCTCTATATTTATATTCTTCATACAAAATTCCATCAGCTGTAAAAACGCTCAAATCTTTTTCTCTGATACCGGAATGGAGGGCTAGTTGCTCAATGGTTATAATGGAGAAAAATAAATATTAGGTAAGATTGTTCAATAGTCAAATGACTCTGAAGTCATTTCTAATTAGTATTGCATGTGTTTTAATATAATTGTCATTTCATAATTTTTCTAAATATTTTTTTTTGTTTAGTTTTTCAATTAAGTAATATTAAGAAGCATTAATGTAGTGAAAAGTAACATTATTGAACAAATTTATATTTTTATTACTTTTTAAATTTAATATAAAACTTTAAAAGATATCTAATATAAAATAGATGGAGAATTGATTATCTTTATTTGATTTGAAATGCAAAGATTTTTTTTTTTTTTTTTTGAAATGCAAAGATAAACTAAGAATATCCATGACTAACTCATGTTTGAGAATTGGATAACGAAACTTATATTTTTTCGAAATTTTAAATGATTATTATTTTAAAATAAAAGTGTTAATCCATCATACATCCCCGCGACTTTTAGAAGATAAAAGATTAAAATAAGTTTAATTCAAATATCAAAATTACTTTATCCATATTGTATCTAAAGTCTAAACTCTCACGCCTCTTTATACTATAAATAAATATTAAGCCTCACAGCTTTATATATTCTTAACCCTATTATTCTTTTTTATCACACACTCTCTTCCATAGAATCTGTCGGAAAATTAATTTTCTTTACTTGATTTGAAATATAAGAAAAAAAAAATTAGAATAGCCATGTTTGGGAATTGGACAGAAATTGGACAAGGAGCCGAACAAGACCGAGGACAAGAGCAAAGCAGCAAAAGAGTCAAGGTAATCAAGAAACGAAATATTTATTTATGGGTTTTATAATTATGAGGTTGAAGGAGAATTGAAATTTCATGTTGTAGAGATAAAAAGCATGTGAGATCCATGTGTTAGAAAAAATTATATGTAGAACTCATATCAGCACGGAAATCGAAAGATGTGTAGGAAAATTGTAATTCTCAGATTGAATGGGAATTATAAAATCTTTTATTTATACGCTTTTTTGCTCATTTAATTTATCCAAACCTTCAAAGTCTAACACAAAACGCCCCCACCACACCATAATTGATTCAATTGATTGAGATCTCTTTGATTCACCTCATTTTAGTTCTAGGGGAATAATTGTATTATGTGAGGACAATTATCTTATGTTGCACATTTAAAACTTTGTGCCAACTTTTTTTTTAAAAAATAAAAAATTATGTCCCTACAACTTTGTTTCACTCACATCAGATAATTATCCCATGTGACATAAGATTAATAACTCTCTTAGTTAGTTGCTGTTTTTGATTTGGCACGGGACATGCCCCTTTATATTATAAAAAAACCCGAGTCTTTTATGTACCAAAAGTGGATTTCATTTTAGAATAAGACAACGGTTCGTGTAAATAAGCCACCACTTAAAGAAAAGATCTGATCATATTGCTTTGTAATTGAAAAGATTAATTAGTCTTGTACGTAAGAAAGAAATTAAAAAAAAAATTTGCTGCAGTGTGACATAATTTAATCCTGATTCCAATTCTTGTTTAAGAAACTAATAAAACTGGTCTGCTTCATTCCTTTTTAGCAAGACATTTTTTTGTATATGATATATATAGCATCTTTTTTTTTTTTTTTTTATAACCCAGAGGTATTCCATTCAATCTCTTCCAGTCACCTTGCCCTCGGGGTATGGCCATGTAGGCTAGCCCCTCGTTGGAACAGCGGGTGCATTGAGCTTCGCTACCAGAAGAAGGATGAGACTAATCCCCTAACCGAGAAGGAGACACTTTCCTCCTCTGGTCCCCAAAGATTTTCCAAGAATTTGCTTGAGACGGGTTTGAACCTCTGACTCAAGCAAACCCTTGGGAACTCAGTTGCCAACTGAACTATCCGGGGTTATATATAGCATCTTTATGTAAAGCAGAATTTTTATTGTTGGACCCATGCTAAATAAATTAAAAATAAAAACAAAAATGTTTTTAAAAGTATTTAATGGTCTGAAATCCATAGGGAACCTGGCAATGCCTCCCTTAAAGCATTATAGTTTAAGGGTTTTATAATTCTCATGTTGAAGGAGAATTGAAATCTCATGTTGTAGAGATAAAAAGCATATGAGACCCATGTATTAGAAAAAATTATATATAAGACCCATGTCAGCACGGAAATCGAAGGATGTGTAGGAAAATTGTAATTCTTATGTTGAATGAGAATTATAAAACCCATAGTTTAATATAACTTTTGAGGGAGGGATTATATTGATAATTTTTTTTTTATAAATTTATAAACTACACTAAGTATGATTAGTCAGATTTCAATCAATAGTATATGACTGGTCAAATTTAATATAATTTGTAAAAAAAAAAATTCAATATAATTTTTCCCAATTTTTGAATGGTCTAAAAGATTTGTAAAAATCATTATACAAATACAATGAGGAGAAAAATTTGGGTGATCCTCATCCACATGGTCCTTGCACCCAAATTGAACAAAAAAAAAAAAATCAGTTAACTTTACTCATTTTGTTTACTTATATTTATATTCACCCAAAATGAGTGTTCCCTATCTACTTTGGGAATATATTCTCTTATGCGATAAAGTAGCCATGTAATAATATTATTTGATCACATTCATTCATTGATGATGAGATAAAAGAAAGAAAAATGTATAATTTATAAATGAATAATTGTGATCAAATAACATGACTACATGATCACTTTTCCACATAAGAGAATCTATTCTCATCTACTTTAAATATTTCGGTCGTGGAGATTTACATTTTGTCATGACGTAATAGTAGTCGAAATCAAATCCAACCATACTTGAATAAGTACAATTAATGATAGCAATTTAGCTAGCAAAGCTCTCATTCCTCTCTCGGATTCTGTAAGGGAAAAGACAATTAATGAATATGTTACTGATGATGGGATGTGGGATTGTGGGTCTATCTCAAATTTCCTTCCGGTTAGTATCATTCAAACAATTCGGAGTATGCTTCCACCTCAAGGAGATGGAGGAGTGGATAGATTCAGATGGAATATTAAAGGCTCTAGTGAGATTGCTGTAAAACATTTGTACAATGCTCTACTTAATGTTGATGAGGAGGAGGAGCATGCGCAGGGTGTATGGTCTTTGATCTGGAGGTTGTGTAAGAACCCGCACCGCTAATTAAGGTAATTAGTAAGTTAATTATGATAATTAGGAAATAATTCCATAATTGACCCTAATAATTATTAATGGGCTTAGATAATTATATTGAGTGAGTAAAGATGTTGAAAGTCGCTTTTCGGAAGAAAAGCGCAGATACCGGTTCTGCTACTCGGTATAAATGCGTACCGGAAAAGTATCCCGGAAAATTATAACGAATGCATGATAATTACTAGAATATTATGTAGGACTTGTAAAACAAGTTTCAAGTCGAAATGACGTAATCTGATGCCAGAACTGGTACTGGCTATGGAAAAGCGCGTACCGGAAAGGTGCTCCGAAAAATAAAATAAAAATATGACAAATCTTAGAAAAATGCGTAGGTCTAGAATCCGAAGTTTGGGATCAAGATCTTTTACTTTGCGATTAAGGCTAATACTGCGCGTTTAAGTGGCTTGCCTATAAATAGACCCATTAAGGGCACAAAACCCTAGGCCATATTCATTTCCTACGTGAGTTGCTGCAGCTGCCACTCTTCTTCTTCTTCTTCTTCTTCTTCTTCCTTCTTCATTCTTTAGCCAAGTGATCACCTTTCATGCTTGTTTAAACACTTGTGAAGGTGAGAGTAAACCTTGGGGCTGCATTGTGGCCATCATTCTGTGTTGAGAAAGCTGTGTGTGTGTAGTTAGTGAGCATGAGTTTGAAGCTTAAGTAATGGCTACTTTGTGGTAGTCATTGTGAGCTTCAAAGTGCCTTCTTGTGGTGCAAGAACCCACCTTGAAGTGCCATTTTCGTGCTCCTACTTAGGCTGAGTTTGAGGAACCTTGGAGAGCTCCAAGAGCACTGCCTATTCTGTTTTAGAGCTTTGGTAAGTTATACCAACTATGATCATGGGTTTAAATGCTTAAAAATGGAACCTTGATGCATGTATTGAGCTAAGTTAATAACTTAAGGGTGGGGTAGGTTAAACACACCTAGAAATGCATGTTTAAGTGCCTTTAATCGGTTAAAAAGTTGAACCTATGGATTGGATATTCACGAAATGCAGAAAATGCATTCTGTCGTGAGATATCCGGATATTGTCGGGCAGATATCCGGATATCAGTATCCGGATATGATATCCGGATATCAGTATCCGGATATGATATCCGGATATCCATATCCGGATATGGGGACAGCAACGAACCTGTTTCGGTAAAAATTCGATATCTTGAGCTACAGAGCTCCAAATCGAGTGCCGTTTGGACCTATGTGTAGCTAACACATAAGGCTATAACCCTATAAAATTTCGTAGCCATTGGATAAGTGGTTTGATCTCAGTGTTAGTTTAAAGTCGCGTCTTGGTTGCTGGAAATTCAGTTGGCAGCAGTCACTTTGCGAAAATCATAACCGGAGTTATACAACTCCGATTGAGGCATAAAGTATATCGTTGGAAACCTCAAGATGTCTAGTTTAACATTGTAAATATTAGAATATTAATATTGATATAATTATTGGTCTAAAACAGATTGTGATTCTGCTGTGTTTGGACTTTGAGTTTGTGCGGACTCTTGGCTTGGATAGCTAGCTTGCAAGGTAAGCTTTCGTGTCCTCGGTTTAGCCATTTTGATGTTCCACCATGTCCCATGGGGATAGGTTTATGCATGCTGTGTTACATGCTTTGTTACATGCTTTGATTATTTTGGAAATGCTGTTGAGCTGTTTATATGCAATGAGCTTTTTATGATGCATGTGGTGTCCACCTAGACGGCAATCCTGAGTATGTAGTACATACAAGATGGAGAAGCATGTGGGTGAGGTGCAGGTAGTATCCATGTACTCATGTAGGCATAGACGTATTCCTACATTTCTCTGGCCAGTAGATTTGAAAGCACACATGACATGATTAATTGCTGCATCGCATGATTTTAGAACTTATATTGTAATACTGTTTTTAGAACTTATATTACACATGTAAGTGAGCTTGGGGTGGAGACTCCTTGAGGACCCCTTGTCTTACTGAGATTTCTTGTTAGAGATCTCACCCCACGTTTGGGGACGCTTATTTCAGGATCAGGTAATGTTGAGGGCTCAGGTGGCAGGAGGCCAGAGCTGAGTTGATATTGACGTGCTGGTTGTGGATTGCTGTTTATTTGACTGCTGTTATGTTTTATGCTTTATTTATGTTAAGTTATGTTGAGACTATTTGTGGGCATTGTTGCCTTATTTGGTGAGCATGGGGTTTGTCCATGCCACATGATTATTATCGTCTTTTTATGTTAATGTTGTAATTAATGTATCAGGATTTTGACCCAGGCTGCATGTTGTAGTCCTGCGGTTCTAGATACACACATTATATTTATGTACGAGGTATTCAGTTAGATGTCTTGCAATTTACATACAGGCAGTATTTTTATGAAAATGATTAAGTAATCAAGTTGGTTAAGTTAATGACGTCATAATTGAATTAAAGAAAAAGTTATTCAGCATTTTAATTAAGCGTGGCTTAATACGATAGTGTGTTAACAGACCGGGTTAACACGGGCTGTTACAGGTTGCATGTCCCTAGTCGGGTCTGTATCCTGTTATGGAAGATTGCTCATGTCCGCTTGCCTACTAGAGATTTGCTGGCTAGAAGAAACATGGCTTCTCCAACCTGCCCCCTGTGTCAGATACATGATGAGACCATTTTACATATGGCTCGTGACTGCAATAAAATAAAGCAGGTGTGGATGGAGCTCATTAACTCTGCTTTTTACTCTATGTTTTTTAGTGCAGATTTAAGTTCCTGGTTGCTCCTGAACTTGAAGAATGATGTTGTCATGAAACTAAATGAGCATTGGCCTATCTGGTTCGCGATTACAGTGGATTGTGCTTGGCGTTGGAGGAATGAAGTGGCCCATGGGGAGGAGGATAATTTTTTGGCTTACAAGAGTCAAACAATTATTAGGCAGGTGCAAGAGATCATTTCGGCTTGGAATCTGCGTGCGTTTGGGATGTCTGGTAGAAGACAGATTCACATACCTGTTGTGTGGCAGCCCCCTAATACCGGTTGGATTAAGATTAACACAGATGGGACATCCAAATTCAATACTAGAGATGCGGCTTGTGGAGGCCTTTTGAGGGATGAGACTGGTAGGTGGATTCAAGGATTTTCCTATCACATTGGTAAGTGCTCGGCCTTTGTTGCCGAACTCTGGGGTGTGCTTAAAAGTCTTGAATTGGCTTGGAATGGAGGGTGGCGTCGTTGTGTTTTAGAAAGTGATGCTAGTTCAGTGATCACTATGCTCTCTAAGTTTGGGGGAGCAGCTCGAGAGTCTCGTTTGGTGACTCACATTCGAGCATGGTTACAGAAAGAGTGGGAGGTGCATCTGGTTCACGTGTTTAGAGAAAGCAATACTTGATATGCAGACTGGTTGTGCAGACTGGTTGTCTAAATATCCTTTGGAGCATCATTTGAATAATAATTTCACTATTTTTGATTCTCCTCCTCCTGGGATTTTGCCTTTGTATTTGGCAGATTTTTCGTTGGTTTGTAATTTTCGTAGAGTTAATCTGAACTAGTCTGTGTTGTTTGGGGCTTTTTGCCCTTTCCTTTTACCAAAAAAAAAAAGAAAAAGAATAAGTACAAACAATAAATTAACGGCTATAATTTTTGGAATGCTTGATCCAATACTTGATAACAAGGTTACGGGCGACCAAAATCATGCTTTGGCATTTTTTTTTAATTTAATAATTAATCACTTTTCTTTTTTACTTTATTTACCTAAAATTCAAAATATGTATAACAGTATCCATTAAAAATAACAATAAGCAGTTAAAAAGTAATAAATTAAAATATGTGAAAATAAAAATACATAAGAAGGCAAAAAAAGAATAAATAAATAAATACATAAATAAATAAAGAAAGAAAGATTTTATTTTTTTCCTTAATTTTTTTTGTTTCGATTCATTCACTACCCGATTCCAATTAATTTGGAATTAAGATATTGTCGATGTTGACATTAAGTAATTAATCACTTAATTGTATATATTGTGTAAACTTATATATTTTATCAAAATATTAAATTCATATGCTTCCAACCAGTGTTGTTAAATCCGACCCAGGCATCAACCCGGTCGGAGTACTGAGTCACTGATCGGATTGGTTGAACCGCATATATATATACATATATATATATATATATATATATATATGAACATATAAATTCAATTATATTCTCCATATCTAAAATGAATTAAATAAGGTTCACTAAATAAGCTCAAAAACATGAAGCATAAATAAATAAAAGTGCATCTATTATTATGTCAATTTAAATTGCAATTCAGAATCCCCATAAACATAACTCTCAATGACATTGAACTCATATTTTTCAAATTCAACTACATTAAAATGACATATGTCACATTCTCTAATTTATTATTTCACAAATTGCTTCAGTATTGGAAACTAAGATATCCATGAGTTTTACATTTTTTTATAAGATGAAACAGTTTTGATTTTTTTATTTTTTATTTTTAAAAAAATGCATCACTCGACCGGGTCGCCAAATTTGGCAGATTTTAACCGAGTTTGATCGGGTCGAGCATAACTGATCCAATACTTGACGCAAATTGGTCTAATGACCAATTCACCTAGTTCCGAATCGACCCGGCCAAATCGGTCCGGATTTTACAAAAATGCTTGCAACCTTTTATTATTAGCATTAGTCAAGACACGATTACTTCTTAACGAAACAATCTAGATTCATATATACTCGACCTGAATTCTTAGCGAGCCGCCCCCAATCAGTTAGTGTATATATATATATATATATATATATATAAAAAGAGGCTTAGCAGCCATTCATTTATCCCTTTTATAAATTTTAAATTTAATATATGAGTTTAATATTTTAACTATCCGGGAGAAATTTTTTTATAATTCTAATTTATTTAGAATTATGTTAATTTTTTATTATAATTATCTTTTACTATATCATTGGGTAAAAAAGATACGAAGAAATATAAAATCCTATTATAATACTTATTTACGTGACCAACAAGTAGGGACTCTGTTTCTTGCACAAAAAACAAACAACTAAGTGTTACTTATTATTACACGAAAAAAATTTATATTTACAAATTTGTTATTTGTAAACTCTACGAATTACACTATATCTTAATAATAATGATAATGATAAGATATAATGTAATTTACAAAAATCATTACCCTTATTATATACCATTGCAAAGCATGATGGTTCTACTTCTTATTGTCAACCATGAAGAGAAACTTGCTATTTATTTTTTCAAAGAAAACCAAAGCAGCCCCGAGTTTTGGGGAACCTTGATTTGGGTTCGGTGGAACTATGTTTACTATAAATACGACCCTTCTCTGTTCCACTCGTTAAACCGTTGAATGCGATACATACATTTATTCACCATCTTCTTTTGTGAATCACAATCCACAACAAAACACAACATAACACAACACAAAGTGCTACTAACTCTGATTCTGCATTGAACGTTTTAAGGTGGCGATGGGTTCCTCTTCCATTTCCAAGCCTAAGGTCATCAAAGGCACCGCTGGTTATGTCCTCGAGGATGTTCCGCATTTAGCAGATTACATCTCTGATCTTCCGGTACGTCGTCGTTTTCCTTTTTATTCTCTTTTTGCATTGTTTTGTTATAGGAATCAATATGAATGAGTGATGACTAACACGTCGTTTTTGTATTGCAGACATATTCTAATCCCTTGCAAGACAATCCTGCTTACTCAGTAGTCAAGTAAGTTCGTTCGATATCTTCTTTCTTCTTCTTACAATTTTCTCTGTAATTTCTCTTTACTTAATTTGGTTTTGAATTTACTTTCCACTTGCCAGACAATATTTTGTGCACGTCGATGACAGTGTTCCTCAGAAGGTTAGAATTTTTATTTTATTAAGTTTCCGTTCTCTAATGAAACAAACTTTCTCGGATTATTTTATTCATTATTGATTAAAAGCACCTAGAAAGGGTAACCCCTTGAAGGCTTGAACATAAATGCTTCCATATATCAATACCTGATATATGGAGAAATCTTAGAGTTTTAATATGACAGTAATCTCATTATAACATAACACGTTACAGAAATCGAATTTATCCCGTCACATTGATCTTATATTATCTTATGATAAAACTTATGTCGTTAAGTGTATTATTACTCTGTACGTGCATGACACATTATCCAACAATGGACATCATTTGATCCAAATCAATGAAAGGGAACATCAAATAACCACTTGGAGAGGTATAAATTGAATTGGAATTACGCCCCTCAAAAATTCTTTAAACACGATGCACGTTAAAACAATGGTCCAGGAGTTTCTGATAAAGAGATTGCTAGTTGGACACAATTGCTTTTATTTATGCCATTTCCCTCCTTTTTTCCCTGACAGATTATTGCTCACAAAGATAGTCCTAGAGGGGTACATTTTCGGCGTGCCGGACCTCGTCAAAGGGTATGTTTCCGTGTTTTTGGGTTTTTATGTTTGGATAACTTATTGTGTTTATGACCGTATAAAATTGGATATTCAGGTGTATTTCGAAGCAGATGAAGTTCAGGCTGCCATTGTCACATGTGGGGGTCTATGTCCTGGGCTCAACACCGTGATTAGGGAGTTAGTATGTGGCTTATTCCATATGTATGGCGTGAAGAAAATTTTGGGAATCAATGTAAGTGGATTTTATGGAGTTTACTTGCAATTTTCATGATTTTCAAACAAAACCATTTTCTCCTCGTCTGGATTTCATACAAGCGAGGACAGAAAATGAATATTAAACAATGCAATTACAAAATTCATTCACAACCTTGTACTCTAACTGATGAGCATCAGAAGTATGTAATAACAGAATTGGGGGTGGTTAAGGAGAAAGAAAAGGAAGAGAGTTATTTAGGGGATTCTTCTAGAATATTCTTAGAGAATGGGATAAAAGGTAGGGGAATATGGGGAGTGGGGTATGTAATTGTAATTGATTTGTTTGGGGATATTGGGTAGGGAGAGTTGCTATTGGAGCCCTCTGGTTAAAGTGTCTTATCATCTCAAGGCTATCTCAGCCATAGTAGTGTAGCTTTCTTGTTATGTACGTATTGTAAGGAGTGCATCTCCTCTGAATTACTGTTTTTCAATTGATTTTGTTCTATTATTTGATTGAGGTTCCATCACTAACCAAGTCAAATGTAACTTTCACTCCCTAGTTTTCATTACTCTCAACCTTCCCAAACAAACTCTTGGTCTTTTGGCTAACTATAAATAAAGAAGGGAAATGTACATGCACCTTTCTAAAGGAGATTAATGCCTTATTCTTGATTTGCTGTAATCGTGCATAGTTATACTTCTTTGGTATCACTTAAAAGGTATTTAGATCGGAAGTAAAACTTTACCTGCTTCTGATCTACCCCTTCTGAAATAGAGTAAATCTAAATTGCTAATGCCATCTTCTTGATATTTAATTGAAAAAAAAAAATTGTGATGTGAAGGGAGGATACAAGGGTTTCTATGCTCACAATACAATCACTCTAACTCCTAAAACCGTGAATGATATACATAAGCGTGGGGGAACAATACTTGGTTCGTCACGAGGTGGACATAACACCACTAAGATAGTTGACAGTATTTATGATCGGGGAATCAATCAGGTCTGTTTTTCTTTCTATTTGCCAGAACATGTAAACTCAAATTGAATGTAGTACATCGTTCATAAGACTAATAACTCAGTCAATTTCAGGTTTATATAATTGGAGGAGATGGAACTCAGAGGGGTGCATATAGGATTTATGAGGTATATATAATTTTAACAATGAGGATATTATACTTGTGGTTTTAGGAATATAAATTATCTTTTTACATACGTATTTCATTGTTGATATCTGTAATGCGTGAAATTAATTTCATCAAAGTAGCAATTTATTAACCATACGTCCTGATTATCCCCACAGGAAATTAGAAAGCGTGGTCTCAAAGTTGCAGTTGTAGGAATCCCCAAAACTATAGATAACGACATCCCGGTACATCCTTTGTTCTCTTCCATGTTTTGGATTCTAACTCAAATAATTTGAATCCATTTGTTACTTACTACCCATTAACATCATTAACTTGTAAAATGGTTTCCTGTTGTCTCTGGCTTAACAGGTTATTGATAAGTCCTTCGGCTTTGACACAGCTGTTGAGGAGGCTCAACGTGCTATAAATGCAGCACATGTTGAAGCTGAAAGTATTGAAAATGGCATAGGTGTTGTCAAGCTGATGGGCCGGTACAGTGGTAAGTTTCTTTCTTGACTGCTTACTATAATGTCTCCACTCATCAGCTTCATCATTAGCATCC